>OX579658.1:9559365-9613505 GCA_951230895.1 Carpatolechia fugitivella
CCCGGCGCGCCGCCGCCGCCGCCCCCCGTCAGTGCTGCAGAAGATGCGCCGCCCGTGTCGGCAGCCGCCTGCGCGAGCGCGCCCGCAAACAGCACCGCGCCGCCCGCGCCCGAGCCGCCCGTGCCGCCCGCGGCGCTTCCGGCGCCCGGCTCCGCGCACACAGGTCAGTACTCCTTTGCGCCGCATGCTCTCCCGGTCGCACACCGCACCGTCGGGTACCTGCCAACCCTAACACCTGTCGCTTCCAGTCAATCTAGGCTAGCAAGGCACATAACACCACATACATTCCTAATTTCAGTTCCTATTGATGGAAAACAAATTGTCTACATACCTACCTACCCATTAACTTTTTTAAATTTACTTGTAGGCTAATCATATAGGTATTTACTTTGTCTAAATTACGGGTCTTCTAGAAACGAAACCTTTTATTTATTTATTTATTTACTATTTATTGTACACAAGTACTCAAGCGATGCCGTATTGACCATCGGTACGTTGAAGTGCTGAAGTGCTTGTACAACAACGCCACCATGTCAGTTCGAGTACAGGAGCATTCCACGAAGGAAATCCCCCTAATGAGAGGAGTAAGACAGGGAGATGTAATTTTTCCGAAACTGTTCACTGCTGCTCTGGAGGATTCCTTCAAGCTCCTGGAATGGTAAGGACTAGGCATCAATATCAATGGCATTCGCCGTTCGCTGTGTGAGTGATGTATTCACATCACTCACCTTCGATTTGCCGACGATATAGTAGTCATGGCTGAGTCGCTTGAAGGTCTTGGAAAAATGCTCAGTGACCTCTATAGAGTTTCTCAACAAGTGGGTCTTAAAATGAATATGGACAAAACGAAGGTCATGTATAACGTCCATGTTGCACCCACCGCACTAACTGTTGGAAACTCTACTCTTGAAGTTGTTGACGAATATATATACCTGGGACAGGAATTCCCATTTTGAGGGAGAGGTCAGTAGACGGATCCAACTAGGTTCAAAATCCCGCAGTGCCTGAAGACTAAGGTGTGTGTTACCAGTGATGACTTACGGCTCTGAGACGTGGTGCTTCACAAAAGGACTTTTTCAGAGGTTCAGTGTCACGCAAGAAATGAGGAGATCCGTAGAAGAACCAAAGTTGCTGATATAGCCCGTAGGATAAGCAAGCTGAAGTGGCAATGGGCAGGCCACATAGCGCGAAGATCGGATAGCCGATGGAGCAAGAAAGTTCTTGAATGGAGACCATCGTACTGGCAAGCGCAGTGTGGGACGGCCGCCTACGAGATGGACCGACGACCTGGTGAGGATCGCTGGGTCTCGTTGGATGCAGGTGGCTATGGACCGGTCGCGCTGGAGTGCGATTGGAGGGGCCTATGTTCAGCAGCGGACTTTAACAGGCTGAAATGATGATGATGTACACAAGTAAATTACAAAACATAAAACATGAAGTAAGATGACACAACAGGTACTACTTATTTCTAAAGAAATATCTTCCAGCAGACTTAAATTTATTTTAATTTTTTACTAGCTGACCCGGCAGACGTTATCCTTCCATTTTTCACCTCTTCCCTACCCTACACCTACCCTACACCTACCCTACCCCATTCACCATGCAGTTGTTTTTTATCTATTTATAGCGGTCCGCCCGCGGCTATACGCTCGCGCTATATAAGATTTTCCCGTGGGAATAAGACTTTTCCCGGTAAAAAGTATCGTATTATTTATCAACAACATTGACATAAAATCAGTGATCAACAATGATAATTTATGTAAACAAACAACTGAACGGTAAATACTTGTATGTAACTCAAACAAAACAAGTACGGACCGATAGTGCTCACTGAAAAATGATAATGAATATTCATTCAATAAAATAAATTCCACGGTGGTGACTCTACAACAATTTACATTTACGTCAAAAGTTCCTTATTTGATTTTTAAATTTTATTATTCGTTTGGTCTCATTGTCTAAGGTTTAGGCAGAACAAAGGTAGCGCCACCTTACTCTAGTCTGAAATCAATACAGACCTCGGCTATAACCTCCTTCGCTTCCGAGATTACTTTTTTCCTCGAGTCTTTTGTTTTAAGTAGAGACAAAAGATAGAGACAAAAGACTGGCGAGTCCAGTCAGAGTACGATTATTTAGACAAAGAAGGTGAAGTTTAATTAGACGACGACGGTGAGGGCGGGCGGCGCCGCCGGTAGGGTAGGGCGCGCGGATGTGGGTCATCAGCACGAAGACTCCGCTCCTACCCTAGCCTCCTGCCGTCTCATATCGCGCTTACATCGCGCACACTTTTACAAACACAAACACTAAAGCGTTGCTTTATGACGCGTTGTCGCCAAAGAACTGATAATTTTGTAATAAAGAAGTAGGCGGGTCAAAGCGGTAATAAAGCTGCGATAAGCCCGTTAGCACATGAGTGATTCAATTTGCTAATTGGGCCGAAAGCTAATAAGACATCAGCTCTCTGGCAGAGAGGTCTCGAGATAAAATTATCAATTTATAGTTTGCTTTATATTGGCAAAGTGCTTCTCTAAATAAAAAAACGAATTTTCTTTAGATCTTTTAGGTTTCACGTGATGTTCAGAAAATTTTGTAGTAACAAGTAGGTACGTAATAAGAATAAGTAAGCCAGAAATAATCTTACTAAATTACCTACGTAGGTAATATACACCTTTGTTTTTTTAGAACTCGTTTTAGAAAGTATGCCACGAACAACGTTAATTATTCGTCAGAATTTGCATAGAATAGCAAGATTTTAGATATTTGCTTTTCCCATGTTTTCTACAAATACAAAGCCCGTAATTTTAAACGTGACCCACCCGACCCGTTAATTTAGGATTTGGAAAAAGTACGTTTGCTTTGTTCTTAGTATCGTAGTCAAATTTAAGTAAAATGAAAATGTGTAATAAAATAAATTATACCATTGGATATATCATAGTATCAATATTGATTTATCCTATGATAAGGCAAGCTAAGCTAGCTTAGATCAACTGTTATTCATCAACAAGGGTGCTGAGTGAAAAGGGAGTTCTCTATCTGAAGTAGGACAACACACTATTATTTCTATATATATTTCGATGTTTGGATGTTTGTTCCGCTTTCACGCCTTAACTATAAAACGGATTTGGATGAAATTTGGAATGAGATAGATTGTACCCTGGATTAACACATAGAAAACTTTTTGTGGGAATAAGTCTTATTCCCACGGGAAAATCTTACACAACGCGAGCGTAGCCGCGGGCGGACCGCTAGTTTGGTATATAAGGCCAACATAGAGCTAGGGTGAGTACCGAGTAGTAGTTACAAGACAAGTGAAGTGAGTGACCAGCCTGTCGGACCACTTAATTTATATCATAACTTTGAATAAGGTCCATATTGCAAGCTGTCAACATACAACATAGAAATAATCTAGTTTGTAAAAGATTTTTGAAACGGTTTAATAAAATACAAGTACTGTGGGTACACATTTTTTTGTGTCATTTCTCCATAATATAGGAAACCAGCTAAACGTAACTGGCTCTTTAGCAGTTACTTTTCGAAAAGTGCTTTCATACTAAACATTCTAGTTCATCTGCCTTGTTTGTATTTTTAATAGAAAAATAACATATAAGATCTTTAAAAATATATATAAGGTGTAAATAAATTAGCTGATACTATTTAAAAGGATCAACCTAATACCCATGAAACTGAACAACTATCTCCAAGAAACACGAGTTGTCGGATGACAAAAATATTTACTATAGAAGATGCATTTTTTTTTGTCGTCCGACAGCCCATGTCTCTTGGGGAAAGTTGTTCAGTTTCATGGGTACGTTGACCCTTTGCAATAGTGTCAGCTATTTTCAGTTATTTACACCTTGTATATATTTATTTTATAGATTGAGCGTTTTTATTAATGCTGTTTTTTTTTATTTTGTGTATTTTATTGCATATTTTGATCAGTTTTTAGTGTTAGTGTGGATTTTTAATTAATATCGCATTTCTCACTAGCAAAATATGTTTATTCAAATCCTGTATGAAAAGGTAGATAAGGTAAATATGTACGTAGGTACATAGTTTCTAAAGTAACTAGGAAAAATTTGAAATATAATGTATTGAATTTTGAATAAGCTTTACAAAAACAAAATAACATAGGGCAATTGTTTGTCTTACATCCAATCCTAACCTACTAATATTTTTTATGTTTGATACTCCATCACGCAAAAACGGCTTAGCGGATTTGTATACCTCTTTATTGCAACAGTACACTATACAGAAATGATATTATTAATAGCAAAAGCGAGCTTACCTCTAAAGAGAGATCTCTTCCAGGCAACCAATGTGTTGTGAGAGACACGTCATTAAAGTGGGATGGCAAGAATGTGTACTAGAATTTAACATAATTAATACATACATACACGCATGCTAATAGACTACATAAATTCATTTATATCATCATCAACAGCTCATATACATTTATAATATATGCCTACCCAAATATAATAAACGTATACCTACTCAATATGTATAAATACCTACTAGGTACATAATATACTTTCATAAACATAAATAACTTATGATAACTGAGACATGAAGTGCTCTTTTACTCTTTTTTTAAAAGATTGGATGGTTGGGCTGCTTTGTATAGCCTTAGGCAGCTGTTCCACAGCTTTGCTGCTCGCACCAACAAGGGATTGAGAAAGAATTTGGTGTTCGCTCTAGGAAGCACCAGCATTTGATAGGCACACAGATAGTTTATTACACTGGATAACCATACATGGAATACTTTTCACTGAAAAAAAGTCCCAAAAAAATGTACCCAAAGCGAGAATACTCGCGGGCGCACTGCTAGTGTAACATAAAGTTCTTGGTACAAAGCTACGCAATCTTCGAATTGTGCTCGTAACTTATACATTATCGCTACCCTTTGTGAAATGGGCCCCAGGAGTTAAAATGCCCTAAATTTTATGAATACCGCAAATTCCTAGAGTAATTCAGGGAACTGGGGATCACGGTCACGCATTTGCCCCTGCCGGGAGAGCCCGAGAGCCCGAGAGTAAAAAACTAAAATTTATTAATTTTGATAGTCTCTACTTGACGTTTTGACATCGTAAGATTATAAACTAACGAGAAATAATACGTGAAATTGTAAATGGTTTGTTTCAGTTCACAATTTTCCGTAAGTTTATAATATCGCGAGTAAGATTACAAACTAACGGCGCTCACGATCTTACGGTGACGTAAGTTATGTATGCAGTCGACTCGACGACTAATGTTCCTTAGTCTTATTTCTAGTATAGCCTACCTACCTATTTAAATACGAGAAACCTATGTTCTCACACAGCGAATATATAATTTAACGCTACCAGGCGCCTATTTTTTTTTATGAAACTTAGGATTATAATTTGGGTGAATTTTAGGACTAGAAGATGTGACGAGTGTTGCGTGCGCAGTGGGTTCTTGCGTGTAGGATGAGTGAGGAGTGTGGGGGGCGGG
The DNA here is from genome assembly GCA_951230895.1 of Carpatolechia fugitivella. Taxonomy (NCBI): domain Eukaryota; kingdom Metazoa; phylum Arthropoda; class Insecta; order Lepidoptera; family Gelechiidae; genus Carpatolechia; species Carpatolechia fugitivella. Next base: position 9,564,838 of record OX579658.1, read on the forward strand.
AGGTTTGTTATGGCGGCGGCAGGAAGCGCCCGATGGCACGTGTAAGAGCGGCCTTGAGACAGGAGGTCGTCGAACGCGCCGCCGCCGCCCGCGCTCGCGCCGCCAGACTCGGCAACCCGGCCCGGCGAGGCACCCCCGGCCCGGCGACACCATACATATAGCCTGTCACCTACACCCGCATCCCAACACCAACTACCCCTATCCTTATCGATTCCGCCGAACTTCCACGCAACTACCTGATTACTTCTTAGAATCATAGTAATCAGAATCTAGCTCCACGATCGAATTTGGCAAACCTAAGGTTACTCCAAATGCAGTCTCTATTATCTTTATTCGATCAGCTTCCTCGTTCTTATGCAAAAATATACATTTGGTGCGACGACGCGACGGCGAAATTTGAATGGCCAAAAAATCAGGTATCTTAAAGGAGTTATGTACATAAATCGGCGCTAATAGTCGACACGAATCAAATCAACATACCAATTGTCGGGGTCACTGCGACTTTACTTGGCTAGAGGCTACAATTTTACTTTAAACGTTCGCAATTTTGTAGCTAACAATGTCAAAATACTGGAATAGAAATGTATAACCTTGATATTCATGAACTTACTACCTGGATGAGTTTCCCGTAATATCAAAGAGATTCAGCAGAAAGCTTCTTACAAGCATTTTATTCCAAACTTCATAAAAATACACGCGCGCCTTCAGTTGGCGGCTAGACTCTATTCTGGAGCGATACGTATATTAAGTAGCTCTTTACATCCTAATCCGGTACATTCATGTTTTTTGTGAGCATTTTTCGCTTATCTAAAAAGTGTTTAATATAAAAAAAACATAAAGAAGGCTCCTTTTATTAAACAAAACAGCAGGCAATCTAATTTCAGATAGAAAAACAAAGACGACATTGGTACTTCTAATTTACATTCTACAAATTCAACTTATTGGAACCTCAACATTTTAGGAATTCAACTTTGTGGACCGATGGGTTTATTGTTATGTACGAGTTTAACAATTGTATTATTTTCTTCTTGCACACGTTGAACGACAGACGATGTACAATGCTTTATTCTTTACAACAAAACAAAAACTGTGCGCTGTCACAGCATAACTACTGAATTATCTTTATTCAGTTGTTACAATTTTGTATTAAATGAAGTGTGTCACGTGACTACGTGACATAAAGTGAAAAACTCCCTAAGACTTTTTTTGTAAAAATAAAATACACGTGCGAACATATTCGTATTGTATTGTATTGTAGGTTTCAGACTAAGCTCAATGAGAGGTTAAAAAATCACGTCCGCCCGTGGCTACGATCGCGCTATGCAAGGTTTTTCCCGTGGGAATGAGACTTTCTTCCGTGAAAAGTATCCTATGAATTAATCCAGGTTATAAACTATTTGTGTGCCACAAATCCGTTAAGCTCGTGATTGAGTAAGAAAGCTATGAGATCGCCAATTGCCTTACCCTGTGTTTGTAGTTTTGTGTTTACATGTTTAATGTGCAATATAGAATTTTTGTGTTTCTATTGAAATATTTAAACATACAAACTTTCACATTTATAATATTAGTAGAATTATTTCGTATTAAAACACATTTTTATGATTATCTTTTCAACTATGGAACGAAAAATTCTTATGAGTTGTACACATTTAAAAACACTCGAAAGTTTATTTATAAGGTGTATACAAGCTATGTATAGGTATAGTGGTATACCACTAGAAATAAAATTTGTACTTGGATTGCAAATACATTACCACTTAAAAAATAAAATAACCAGCCAAGCACGTGTCGGGCCACGCAAAGTAGTTCCATAGTTGTCCAATAATATGTACTTACCAAATTTCTTACTTGTAGGTACAAGTACATTTTATAAGTTGGTCTATTATTCGATAACCTGTAAAGCCTACTTGATGTTGATAGTTTTCCTATTCAATAAATCACACATATATATTATTACCGTGAATTTTTCACATTTCCAAAAGGGAGAAACTTGACTCTAACAAAAACAAGAACTTTAAAACGAAATATTTCTGAAACGTACACTAGCATTGAAAAGTGGTTTTAGCAAACCCCCACTACCTTTAAATAACCTATCCAACGATACCTCATACTATAAGGTAGTCGTGATTAAAAAAAATAACCCCCACTTCACGTGTACCAGAGAAACCCTAAAAAAAATTATTTATGAAGATTATATTCTTCGGTTTTGTCGGCATGATTAATATGTATATCCACGCCAAATTACAGCCATCTAGTACTAAAAGTTTCTGAGCTAAGCCGCGAACGGACAGACAGACGGACATGGTGAAACTATAAGGGTTCCTTTTTTACTACGGAACCCTAAAAATGTGTCTTCAAGATCACAGACTTGCTTCTACTACGAAGGTTGCTACGCTTACTACTCCGTAGCCTACGGCGTAGCCAACCTGACCTCTGGTGTCAGCGCTGCAGATGCTTGTTGTTTCGTTTTTAATTTCATTTGATAGTGGTGTGCATGCAATGGTTATTTCAATAAATTATAAACACTGCTTGTCTATCTATACTTACTTAAGACATCTATATTTGATGCAGTGGTCCTATAAACGCGAACGTGTAGTGTATTCCGCTGGCTCTATTAGAATGAATAGAATAAATTTATTTGCTAAAACATGGTAACAAAAGATTATTGACTATGCCAGTATTTAAAAATCGTGAAAACCTTTGAATTACGTGAAATTTCTAACGAAAATCGTGTTGTTACTGTGTTGTTCATGTTTTCAAGCAAACAGTCAATGCTATAACAAAGTCTCTCTTTGATATTTGTACTCTGAATTTTTATTTTCTAGCAAATACAATATTTGTTGCTCAAGTTTGTACATACATTATGATGTGAAAACCTGACAAATGAGTGGTTAGTCTCCTAAAAATTTTGCACAGTTCAGTCAGACACAAATGTATTACGTTCTTACACATTGTAAATGTCAGGAATAAAAGTCTAGACATGATTATGAAAATTCCGCTAACTTCGTTGTTTTGACTCAAGTTTAATGTTATTTATATAATTGATGAGCAAAACATAGGTAATTATAATTAGCGAGTGCTGGTGTACTGGCGTATCGTCGCGACGACGGCGATGTGCGGGCGCGGGGCGGGTGCGAACAGGCTGTTATCAGCGCAAGGGCGAGTCGGGGGGGTAAGGAGACGCGGGGTGGGGGGAACTGGGTCGCGCGGCCGTCGTCCGCGCCCGGCCTCAGCCGTCGACCTCCGACCGCCCTACCCTCAACCATTCCGCGTTCCGACTCCAAAGCCGATAAAATTCTAACCCAAAAGTACAATTACGATTGTACTTTCTAGTTCCACCAAGGGTGTCTAATAAAATTCAGAAGTTATCCGTCTCGATCCATTAACTTGCGAAATAATCTCCCGTGGGTGAAGTGAAAAATAGAGTCAGAACCCTTTTCATCAAACGTAGCAAAATTCTGATAAAGTTCCGGAATATCCCGCTTTACACACAAAAATTTGACTAATCCGTTTGAGCGTTGAATGATTGATTGAATACAAATCTGATATGAGAAATTTTACTATATGGGACATTGGTAAAAATAAGACCTTCAAATGTTTATTCTTAGCGTACCTGCAATTTTGGTTAGTTAACAAACTAATTAACGTTAGGAATGATAAAATGTCCAAAAAAACCTTCGTAATCATATATGGCATATTTTAAGAGTTTTCCACCTCTCTGTATTTGAAGTCCGATTTTAGCAAAAGTAGCCTAAGTACTACTTTTTTTAAATGATTATGAAAGCTGAGAGTCTGGCAATACTTGACATACTTAGGAACCATGAAGCCACCTATTTTGATTTTAAAGTTGAAATGTTAAGACATAATTCACTGACCGCAATCTGTCTACTTTGGACCATCATTTTTAAAACTTCTATCACAGTTACGAAGACAAATATTTTAAACATAAAATTACAATTCACAAAAATTAAGTAGCAAAAAAATCTCGATAAAGTCTTATACTTTTTTTTTTGAATTTTTTAGTTGTTCAGGTCGACAATTCACAAAAGTTCAGTAAAAAATTCAAAACTCGAAAACTACAAAAAATCATAGAACATACATGGGGGGGGGGGTGTTTCGGATGCTCCAAGGGGTGTTCTATCTCAAGAATTCCGCTTGACACTATTTTTTGGGATATAATATAATAATAATTTTTATATAATAATTCTATTTAGGTTCTATAGACTAATAGATGAAACTACTCGATTTAAAATGCAAGCTTGAATCCGTGCGGCGCGCGGCGGCGGCGGCGGCGTGAAGGACTGAACGAACATGCAGACAGGCTGAATTAATTATTTCTGACATCGTGGCTGGTGGAATTGTCAAAATTACATATATAATATACGAATCAGCAGCATCTTCACTTAAGTAATGATTGATATTAATCAATCATGTTTTTTGTTATTTGTCTGTAGACGTATAAAACTACATAACCAAGAAGCTGTGGGATGTTCTTTTAAATATATCTACGAAGCAATGTTTTTGGGGTACAAGTTAGTTTGATATGGTACAGAGAGATTGCTCATTTAATACCGAGTGCTGGTAGTGACAACATTTGCGGACAATCATTGTATTGGACGTGCGCGAGCGCCGAACGGGCAGCTCTTGCATCGCCGCACCACGGCCGTGCCGCACGCGCCCGAAATAACCCGCGAAACACGACGAAAACAATCGAGACCGCGCTTGCGCCCTCACGAGCGCGCAAAAATGACGGGAAAATATGCATGCAAATGCGAGCTTACAGTCTGACGCACGGTGAAAGTGCTTCCACAGGTCCATGCTGGCGTTCCAGTTCGAGTAGTGATTCACGCAGTTGCCGTCCCAGAATGACCGCGGGGCAGCCGCCGCATTCACGCTGCGTGCCGCCGCCGGCAGCCGGCGACGCCCGCGCTACCGCCGCTGCACCGCGCCGCCTTACACTGCACGTTGCACCCGCGAACGCACCCGCTCGTCCGAATCAACACCGCACTCGCCGCCAAACCCCGATAATTGCCCGACATATTATATCAAATTGTCATAAAAAGTGTGCGAACGACTTGTTGCAACACACGTCGACCGTCGACACGACTCTATCGCTATTAGGTACCCTAAATAAATAAAAAACCGGCCAAGCACGTGTCGGGCCAGGCAAAGTGTAGGGTTCCATAGTTGTCCAATACTACTTGTTTAAGACAGTTAACATTCATCAAAATATTCTTCTATGATATTTATAGTACCAAATTTCTTACTTGTACAAGTACATTTTATAAAATGTCTATTTCGATAATCTGTAAAGCCAACTTCATGTTGATACTTTTCCTTTTAAACTCATCATATTCACTTAATAAATTTTTTCACATTTCCAAATACAACGGTTTCGCTGGTAGGGGGGGTAAATTTGACTCTAACAAAAATAAGCACTTTAAAACGAAATATTTCTGAAACGAACACTAGCATCGAAAAATGGTTTTAGTTTTAGCCTTAGAAAACCCCCATTATTTTAAAAAACCTATCCAACGATACCTCACACTATAAGGTATATGGCGGACACACTGCCGTGTGTCTAGATAATCGTGAATAAAAATAAATAACCCCCACTTCACGTGTACCAGAGGAACCCTAAAAAAAATTTTTAAGTAAATATTTTATTCTTCAGCTTTGTCGGCATGAAATATGTATACCCATGCCAAATTACAGCCATCTTAAGAGTCTCTTCTGAGCTAAGCCGCGGACGGACAGACAGACAGACAGACGGACATGGCGAAACTATAAGGGTTCCTTTTTGACTACGGAACCCTAAGCAATGAGGAAAAAATACATTTAATGCAACTCATACGAGTAATTACACCCGCTAAACACATCAAACGAGACTTTGTTTCGTCTATATCGAGTGCAAATTAATCAACAAAGCGAGCTACCGTACGGGGCACGTCGTACAACAATGTTGTCGACGCTAAGGATGTTTTGTTGGCTGATCGAAATAACCCCGCCATTCTCGTCCGCATCTCGTTATTAGCATTTCTCCGCGTACATCCTCACAGCTGGAATGAAAACACTATTGAATGATTCAGTTCTCACAGTTTTAACAATGTAGAAAAAGAAACCTAACGCTTAAGGTAGGTTGTTTTAAGTTAAACGTATAAACTGGGTAGTGAAGCAGTGCTGTCGTTCGTTGTTCGTTTTAGACGGCTGCAGTTGATCAAAATAACCGCAATTATTTCTTACCAGCATCAATATTCACTCAGTCAATATTCAAAATTATTATTTTTTGTGAATTTGTCTGATATCATAAAGAACACTCTTTGATGTGACTAGGTAAATAGGTGGATAATCTCATTTACCTCGCGCAAATTATTTAGAATGGAACATAAGAGACTAATTTCTGATCTGACCCTCTAAATAGTTGTGTTGTATAATGCCCTTATTGCCCATCAAACTGCAGAAGAGGACTTTGTATTACTGACACATTACATGGTAAAAAAGGCCACCTGCCCAGGTAGAATTCGCGGTAGCTCTACATCGTACAAACAATGTTAATTTTATGCCTTATTAGAAATAAAATGGTTATGTTTCTAGTGGAATAGCAGCTATAATTGTGGAATCTGGAGGATGGCGGAGCAGCTAGCTAGAGGCAGGACCGGTTGTCCCTAGACAATGCAGTTTGTTAGCGAGTGTTTGTGGCGAGCAAGTCTCCTCTCGGCTCCATGCTGCTTATTTATAGGCGAGCAGCCGGCGCATCGGCACCACCTGACGTTGACAAACAGCCGTGCGATAGTGACCACTGCTTACGAGCTACTACCATCAAACTCAATTTTAAAAGCAACTTAAATACAGTTAGAAATAGTGACTTATTTACTACCCTAGAAGGTTGATTTACTGCTATTTTTTTAATGAAAAACACTCATTTTAATTTTTATATCCGCATAGTTATTTGTAATAGTAGACTGTTAACCAAGGGCTGAATTCGATCAATTACACCCGAAGTATTTTGGTGCACGAGCGTAGCGAAGGCGCTTATAGTGTCAGGGTGGAATTGATCAGTTTCCCACAAGGTGAACACTCTACTTTCATCTCGATTGCGAGGATAGTAAACAAAACAATTGTAAAAAAATAATATATACTTAGGCTACATACCATACGCACCACGGTACGGAACGGTGGTTAGTGCACCTCACCTTATTTGACTGGGAAACTTTCAGTTGGTTTTATAGGCCAGTCAATATCGACATCAAGCATCGCAAACGCGCATGTATCTACGATTTTTTTATGTTGTTAGGTTCCTTGAGAGTAGTTTACACCCAAGTTTGCAACCCTGAAAACCCTGTGCTACCCCCATGGTGCTCGAAAAACTGCGAAATTTTGGCACTTGTTTCAGTTTTTTCGAAAAAACTAAGGAAGCGTTTTTCGAGTATGTTTGTCGTATAATTTAATAAAGCTAACTAAATTTTCTACAATTTGAGTAACCCCAGCACTCTAGGTCCATTAATTGCAGAGATATAGCTTGTCAAAGTAAGACTATTTAAAATAAAGTGTATATTTTGTGTTTGGGTCATATTCAAAGACACGCCAGTAGGCTAAACTAATGGTCCTGGTGCTGCTTCAATTGTTCATCTGATCGTTTTGTGACGCAGACTCTTTGGAATATGGTAAGGGGATCAACATCAACTCTCTTCTCACAGAGGTGGTGACTGATGAAGGTCTTCACTTTGTCCTGGGTTAGCGTTTTTCGCGGTCGGCAAAGATTTTTGAAATTCACGCGCAAGTCTAAATCAACTTATTATTTACAACATATTTTTCTCGCCTTTTTTAAGGTGCGCATTTGTGTATTTTAGCCAAAATTTAATTACATTGTGATTTTTTATCTATTTATTGTTATTTCTAGTAAATAATTAAATTTCGTATTCATCTAGCATAATTGAGTTAAATTGAAGTAAAATATATGTTAATTCAAATAAAATTAATTGTAGAATTATCTAGGCTGTATACGTCTATTCCTTTGCCATTTATTGTGAGCAATTTTCTATGAAAATAATAAAAAGATAGGTTCAAATTTTAAAGTTCAACTTACATCCTTTCTTTGGGGTCATTATTGGACTACTTTCAAAGCAAGAGAGATGAAAAATAAAATATTAGCAACCCAAGTAAATAGCCAGGGTTCCGTAGGATCGATAACTTAATTTTCGGTCTTTTGTCAGCATCTGAAAATGACGGACATGTTTTCGTTTTCGGGCTCAGTAATGGGCCCAATTCAAATAGTCCTTGATTTTACACAGATCCCTAGTCCAAGATTAGGGTCTCCTGTGTACATCATATCTTAAACCCACAAATATCACTTGTCCTGGCGAAATACGTCTACATAAGATGTGACGCCATTAATTAAGAAAAAAAATTTCGTTTCCAAGAAAATACGTTTAGTCCTTAAAGTAATATCTACGATCACCAAAGAATATTAAGGAAATTTAAAAGACATGTTTTACCACGATCTCTATTGTCGTGTCCACCCACGAACCTAAATCTTCCAGAGCTACTTGTTCTTGCCTCAAGCTTCATTTATTTTCTCATTAAACCTTACGAGGAAAATAACCGTTGTTTGTCGTGGAATTTTTTTCAACAAAGTCAGCTAAACTCGTTTAAATTATATGTTATGGTACAGTAGACAGCTCATCAAGCTAAAGCAATAAAAATTATTGCCAACTAGACACTATTACCAACGCGCAAGATACCCCGGTGTATAACTTGGTGTGCTGTTCACTGTACTATAGTCCGCATTTTGGTAATAACTCTAAATAGCTTACCTTCGTGAACTCATACATAAATAACCAAGTGAGATGACTGAGATAAATAAGCCGAAACAGGCGTCATTGAACCATTATGGGGGCACGTGCTCAGAATATGCTGCACAACAACTATAAAATGAAATGACGGATCAATGTCGCCCGGTTTTCCTAATTTGACAAAGATGTGCAATGCGGTCTGTAGGTACAATGCGATTAAAATGTGAACAAAACTGTGCGGCCGCGTCATTCTGTCTGATCGCTTTAGTTACAGTACACTTCTCACTAGATACACAGCCCATACAAGATTCGCATAGTTTAGTCAAGAGCCTATCTTTTTCTTGCATTGTACTTGAGGTATCCGTTATAACCTGTGTCTGTACGTCAGTTGTCGTAACAACAGCCAACGTACGAACAAACAAAATCTTTTAAGTTTAGCGCCGCGGTCAGGATACCCGCCAATTTAGCTCAATTTGTTGATCCAGTCCGTGGCAGGGGAACCACGTCACGTGGAGATGTCACCTTCGCCAAGAGTACGCGTTTTCCTGCACAATTGGACAGATAACATGCTGTAACCTACTTAGTTTGTAAATACTTCCCATTGCACAATTTTTAAATCAACTTTATGGTTTCTTACGTTTCATCTTGTTGTTCGTTTATTTATTGCTAGGCAGCAACTTACTCACTTACCTCGCCGGGTAAGCGACCTGCGCCTGCGGTGGATCCTGGCCTCCAACAGTTGCTCCGACACTAAAGTACGCCACTAGCAACAGCAGCAACAAATAACTAAACTTCAATCACAATGATTCATGTTATTAAATAAAGAATAGGTAGCGTAGTATATACTACACATATGTGACTATAAATGTACGATAATTTAATTTAAAAAACAAGAAAATACCTTGATTATACTTTATTTTAGAGGAATAATTTGACGCAACAGCGGAGGCCGACGACGACGCGGCGGACGGACCGCGGCCGGCACAGATTAGGGCCTCTACTCTAGTGCCACTGAGGGAAAAGTTTAAAGAAAATATTCTGACATTTGTGTCTCATTATATCTAGGTAATTTTCAGAAGAACAGTGATATACACAATTTTAATACTAGAAATAAAGACAAGTTGGTTGCTTGTGTCAGCTGACTACATAAAATTTGTAATTCTTTTAAAGGCAATTGTATACGCTATTACAATAAGGTCCCTACTGATATTTAAAGCTTACCTTTAGACAAGCTTAAAAATAATTATGAAACAGAAATTGTATAAATAAGGTTACTATTAGGATATCTGATTACTTAGAGGACATATTATGTCCATTTTGAGTAGCAGGCTTTTTCGATATTTAATTAGCATTAATTTTGTAAATGACAATATTTTATTTAAAATAGGAAACGCAAAAGATTCGGTGAGCTCTTCTCCACAGATTCCGCCATTGTGTTAGTGAACTCACCCAAAAAAACGTAATGACGGATCAAAGTGATGTAATAACATCCTATGAAAATAAATATTTTTTTATTTTGATTTTGACAGCCTGCGTCCGCGGCTGCGGCTGCGGCTTGCGCTCACCTTCCTAATTACATACCGTCTAGACAGACGTCGCAGTGTCCCGCTCACCCCGACCTCTCCACACCCAGCACCCCGTATCACCCCTAGCCTACTTCCCCCTCGCCGAATACAGATCTTTACACTCAATCCTCTTCTGGCGCTCTCGTTTCATTGAACGGTCTCCTATGGTGTGATGCGACGTGGCTGTCTGCCTCTCAAGATAAACTTGAACATGTTTTATTTATGTTTATTTTATACTCGTACTGCAAATATCAATCGATTTCATTTATGTAATGTCTATAGGCATAAACTACATATTTAGATTGCTAATATTAAAATAAATGACTAAGATAAGAACATTCTTGTAAAATAGAACTATTTACTTTGACCCCACCTCTCTTGCCACTTGCCGGTACACAACTCTCTTCACAGAATTTAATTACAAATTACCAAACTTAATAGTTATTTTAATTATGTCAAACAATAAACTTACTTCTATAAAAATCTATAAAAATGCCTGATTGAAACTTAAACACGAGCCGGTGAAATGAGTTTGCACCAAACAAATCTATGCCATAGAATAAGCAAGACAAATCTGCCCAAATTCTTTTAAAACTATTTTTTCCGACGATTTCTTCGACGATAACTTCTTTTAATAAAGACACGACACGATCACTGAAATCTGCAAAACATTCAAACGTAAAATATAAATTATTATACGTAAGTGCACATTTATTGCACCCATAGAAGCGCAAAAAAGTAAGATATACCTATACAGAAAACGTAAGATAGTGGACCTACATATTTTATGGCTAACTTGTTTATTTTCAAACCCATTAAGTATGTCAACTTCAAGTGGATTGCGCTCTTTTTTACGAGATATATCACTATTCGTACTTTTATAATCTTCCATTCACTTTACCATTACCAAAGAATTACAGGTCCTTTATTTAAAATATTACTATATAGATATGTGTCTCTTCTATTTTATTATTATTATAAAAATTTTGCTTTACATCTTCTCTTAAGTATGTACTTACAATTCAGGCTGCTGCCCGACCCCGACGCATGACATCATAATTATAAACAATGGGTTATGGTCATCAGCATTATCATTACCGTGTTGGTCATCTCATCACATCTAAGATCGATAAACCGACCCTACGAACCCTAGTGTCGTGTCAGAGTTATTTGACCGCAAATGGCACGTGACGACATATCCGCAAGCTTAACATGCCTTCTGAAGCACGGAATCGTCTTACTTTTCAAACAATCAGATGATTCAGCCTACAATTCTAACCAACAGTATCATGTGTTATTTATCCCCACCGAGATTCGAACCCAGTGCCTCCGTAATGAGGTTTAGTAATACCCATCAAAGCAAAATGCTAGCCTTAGCTGAGTGAATGGCGCGTGTCAGCTCTTCACGGCTTTATCTCCGGCTGCGAGCGAAATTGAACGAGCGACCGATTTACGACTGCTCGACATTCGAAAGGCCAGACGACGCGACGTTATTTACCAACTTTTTAGCTTTACGAGCTAAGATCCTAAATTAGATCAATTTGGATCAATTTATTCTACTGATAAAAACTATTAATTAAATGAGAAAATTTACGATTGTTATTTCTGGGGACTCCAAGAATTCCTGTAAAATTTTGCGTACTTTTATCACATAATTGGACGTAGTTACACGAAAAGGATCCAATCCTCAACATTGTCAAAAATGACTTACGTACACAAAACTGACCGCAAATAATACCAATCGTCCCATAAATATACTATTAACAATAAAAATGTTTTAATGTTTCTCACAAAACATAACACGTAAAATTATCTTGAAACAAATACCTATGAAGAAATATTTTGAACTTCAAACTTCAATATCTGAAAAGTAACTTTGTGTGGATTGGATCCTTTTCGTGTAACTACGTCCAATTAATATACTAGTACTAATTGAAGTACAAGTTTCCTTATTTGACGCATAATATACATAGTTGACAGAGTTGTAAATACAACGCTATAATTACGGGGCAATACCTGCTAACTAACGTACTCGTAAGTGAATTGAATCAGCAAAATATAAATAAGTAACTGGATAACTACTATTATTTTATAATTTAGCTTTCTCGGAATAGTAAGCAACGATCACTTTCTTCCAATTGCTACGATCCAGACATATTTCTTCATCCAATTTTTAATTAATATACTTTTATGTTCCATTTATACACTTTTGGACAATAATAACGAAACGACAATAGTGAGCAATGCATTCTCCTCCCTCATATTATAATCGCCGCGTGCTAAAGCTACAACATCATCATTCCTAGGATAAATGTAATGAGTAAAATTATACAACATGTAGATAATCACAACACAATCACAATAGGCAGTAACTTTCAGCATGCCCTAAGTATCATGCGTTTATACGTAGCTCGTAGCGGAAATCCCGTACGTAGCATGCTACGGTGGCTACGCTTTGGCTACGGCTACGATTGAACTGTTGCAGTAGGATTAGGAAAATAAATCAAAACATACTAAGAAAAGCACAATTAAAATAATAATTGGGTAGGTAAATAATATTATATTAAATACAGTAATTATATACGTATGCTTACTGATAATATAAATATGAAAGTCGGGTATATTGGGTTGTCTATCTGGCTTTTACGGTTGTTTTAGTATGAACCGATATTGGTATGAAATTAAACACAATGATAGTTTAGCACTGAAGGACGAATGCAAATACGTTACAAAATCATGTTTCCGCGGGAAAATCTTAAAGATAATGTAAGTGTTTAAGAACTCATGTTATATTTACAATAAATAAATAAACATTCTGCATCTATAAAGTATATTTCATTCGTTCATTCATTTCATTCTATCCGATCGCCATGAACCTACCTTCAGCCAGCTGTGCGAGAGAGAGAGCTCGAAGAAGTACATTCATGGACAATCGGTGTCGGCGGTGCTCGAGTGACCTAATATGAGAACTGTCTTAATGTTTTGAGTAAAAATCTTTGTACATTGTGGAGTGTAATCCTTCGACAAGTTCAACTACCTACATAGAATTCAAATAAATTCTAGTTTTTATTCGGTTTTTTTATTTTACTTTTTATTCGGTTTAAATTATTCAATTACCGCCAGTCTATCAGACACTTTTAGACGCAAGAAAAAATGTAATTAAGCATGCTTCTTCTTATTCATCGTGTGGGGCTACCGTAAGATCGTCAACCGACCTCACAAGCCCTGGTGTCGGTGTTATTGAGCCGCTAAAGGCCACTGACATGACTTGTGTAACGACTAGACAGTAGGCGGTACCAACGGCTTAACGTGCCTTCCGAAGCACGGAATCATCTTTCTTTTGACTTTTGCTGCTGGGACAATTAAGTGATTCAGCCAGCAATATCCTAACCAAACTGGGGAAGGTCTCACAAATAGATTTGTGCTTGACAGTGCGGGAATCGAACCCGGAACCTCCGTATTGAGCGTCGACATCTCAACTATTCGGCCACGGAGACTGTAGCAATGCTGTAGTTAAATATAAATCCTTGAGCTTCGCCTACATAGATATTGTTGTAGCTGTAAGGTATTTGTCGTATAATTAATTTGACAAAGAGGAAATTAACGGCTTAAAAAGGAGAGTATGGAACAAAAAGCCTATATTGAAAGACTGTAAAATAAGATTAAAGAGCTTCAATTTAGGACGCGCTCATCGGGGGTTGAATAAAGGAATATTCCCCAGTCCCCAACTGAAAGTCCGGATTCCCTGATTGAGACTATTTCCAATATTGGACAAACTGTGGGTATCAATGTTTCTAAGTCAGACTTTGGGGATATTTATCGTCTCCAGGTACCAAGAGTCCGCGCCCGGTCGTTGCTGAATTCACCACAGTAAGGTTATTGGCTGCTAGGAAATACAACAAGAAAAGCAAGGACGAAGACAGACTGAACACGGTTAAACTAGGAATTCAGGGACCTCTTTTGCCAGTCAACGTCTCGGAGCAGCTACCCGCAAATACCAAGAGGCTTTTGTACCTGACACAAGAGTTCAGAAGAAAATACTCCTTCGCTCACTGCTGGGTCACTAATGGTAATCTTGCGAAAGGTTGATGGAGGTTAACATGAACTCATTAGTTCAAAAGTGGCTTTAAATAAATTAGCTAAAGACTTGGGACGTTGTTGCTAATAAGTGACTACTTTACAGTTGTAATACCAAAATTATACCAATAATTGACCGAGCGAGCGAAGCGTCTCTGCTTCAGCTTGGCCAAATTTGCTTTTGTATGTCTGTCTGTCCATCTATTTGTTTGTTTCACTCTACAGGTCGCGTTTCTCAACCGATTCTCGTGAAATTGTGTGAGCAGGTTCGATAAATTAATAGAATTTTTTTGTGGAGTCAGTTTTTGGAAATTTCAAAAAAATGATATTGAATGAATAAAAACTAGTGGCTCTGTGAGCTGTAGACCTCACGAGTGTATATCTTTTTATTTTTTCTCCACAAACATCCCCGACCCCTTATTTTTTTTATTTTTATCTTATTTTATTTTTTATTGGTTGAGAAATGTGACCTGTAGAGGAAAACAGCCTCAGGGGTAGACCTTGTAAGCTGGCAACCCCCATAACTCCGTAATTTTTTAAAATTTCCAAAAACTGACTCGACAAAAAAATCGATTAACTTATCAAACCTGCTTACAAAATTTCACGAGAATCGGTTGAGAAACGCGACCTGTAGACAAACAAACAGATGGACAGATAGATAGACATATACAAAAGCTTTGGCCAAGCTGAAACAGAGACGCTTCGCTCGCTCGGTCAATAAAAACAATGAAATAAAATAAATTAAAAAAATATATTATAATAATAAAAAAAACAAGGGTTTGGGGATGTTTGTGGAGAAAAAATAAAAATAAATATTTAAACATATTTTTTTTTTTTTTTTTTTTTCATTTTTGTTTATTTTAATTTCCAGGAAAACCAACAGCTATCAAAACCATAATAAAAAACATTAATGTTAGATAAGCAGCTAATTACAGGTCTTCACTAATATAATATAATAAAAAACCGGCCAAGTGCGTGTCGGACCACGCATAAAGTAGGGTTCCGTAGTCATTTTTGACACCGCGCTGTTTCGCATTTCTTGCATCATCATCATCTCCATCTCAGCTACTTAATCTAGGGGATTTGACGAGAAAACTGGTATTCACACAGAGCGACTGCCATCTGAACTCCGCAACCCAGAGCGGAAACCAGGACCAAACCTAGATTAGGTTTACGTGCCTTTCAAAGCACGGAAAACGGTCGTGTTTTTTTACCACTACCGGTCACCCATCCATAGCCTGGCTATGGCGATGGGTGCTTAACATTGGAGATCGCAATGAATAAGCACTAACAACTGGAGCAACCGGATTGCATGATTCACTAATAATAATTACTGGCTATAGTTACTGTTCTTTTGGAAAAAAGTATATATTTTTATTTTATTTATAATTTCAAAAGTATTCATCACAAGATACCCAAAACAATTTTAATTAAGAGTTTCCACGCCAGTTTATTTACGTGAGTGATTTGAAGTTTATAGGTCCAAGACTTTAGAAATTACAGGGGGGGGGACACCGTGTTAACGACTTTGGCGTGCTATATCTCACATATGGTAAAGCTGATAAAAAAATGTTGTACAAAAACCCTACTTCATTTTTAAAGACGATTTCAACGATACCCCACACAAGGGGGTGTGCTCAAAAAAAATAATTTACCCCCACTGTATGGGGAGGTACCCTTAAAAAGGGGTAATTTTAATTTTTTGTATTTTTAAAATTGAGATCTATATCCAAAGTATCGTCGAACCAAGTTACATGTAAATCGGTTCATAAACGTAGAAGATATTGTGCTGTGACAGACTGGGACGGACGGACTGAACGATCTTATAAGGGTTCCTTGTCGGACTACGGAACCCTAGTAATAATTGGTATTAGTAACCAATTCTAGCATGATATGCCCACTGTACCATGTGTGAGTGTTTCCGTTTTAAATAAATAATAATACACTGTACCAGTTTGTGAAGACCAGCTGTCACCTACCACCCTGTATGTGATGTAAAGTCACCAGTATAGACTGTGGCAGCGATAACGGCGCGCGCCACTCACGAGTTGCGTGACGCGGGATTATCACTGATACGAGTTATTATATTCATTCACGTTTTGATACAATTATTAATATGATTTATTTATCAAAAGCTAAAGCAGAAACTGCAAGTCACTATATAACAATATACAATTTAACTATTCGAACAAAAAAAATGTTTTATTGAATTCCACCAGCACAGAATCAAATGTATATAACTACTCATAAATGTTACAGTACACTTAAAGATACTAGGTACCGGAAATGGGGTTGGTTTGATTATTCCCGAAGTGCCAACGGCTGCTATGACCAGTATACGAGTCTATTGTGTGTGACCTTTGTTAGTGGCATACTTTACCCCTCTCTTACTTGTGTCTAGACTGAGTTTGACTAGACTAGACCAACGACTTTTAGTCGACGGCTACGTAGCCCAGGTGGTAGTGTATCTGCCTCCGACGCACAGGGTCGCGGGTTCGAATCCCGCCCAGGGCAAACATTCGTGTGATTTATCTATATAAGTATGTATTTATCTATTTATGTAATGTATATCAGCTGTCTGGTAACCATAGTACAAGCTCTGCTTAGTTTAGGATCAATGGCCGTGTGTGAGATGTCCCCACATTTTTATATGTATTTATTTATTCAACGTAGAATTTCTTGATTTCTCATAACGGCCTACTTACTAAACTTACTATACGTGTACAAAGTTACACGTGTTGTTTTATTATACAACGTGCTTAACTAACACACTATCACTATTTTCCTAATATATTATGAGACCAAACTGTATTAACACAGTACAAAACAACTATTTATGGGGTGTAGTCCGATAGCAGATAATTCTTACCATTAACTGTTGATTTCTATCCAATTATCTCACTGCATAACAAAAAAATAAGCCTATAGGCCTAATAGGCAGTATGAAGTTGTTTCTCGGGATTTGGTCAGTTTTTTTAGATAACCTTCGAATACCACCTACCTACCTTTTTTTTTTGTTTATTCTTTGATACCTTGATATCTTTGAATTTAATAAACTAATTTGGTTGATCAATCATAAATTGATAAACTTAAATCATATGATTTTTTTTAATACTCTGACATCATAGCACACGCGATTCCTCACAAATCCTATGAAACAAACAACGTTCCTTTATTGTAGATTGGTGCGGGCAAACCGTCAAATGTACACAATATTACTTTGCACAAGTTCTCCGTACAATTTAGATCGAATTCGAGTTAAATTACACTCAAAAATATTATTATGCTTACTTACCTACTGCTGTTGTTACTCCAATTTAATACATTCGTTAGATGAATTGATTTCCTGAAACCCATAGAAATGGTAGAGGCGCGCGATGCACAGTAACCGTTTGTATCAAGATAATTCCTATCAGCACTATCAAAGCCAAATTGAATAGGCAATGGTTCACGTATAGGCAAGGCACACAAAACAATAATGTAATTATTAGACCGAGTCGCACGAAAATATTGAATTATTGCATAAAATGCACCACTATAACACTTACGTATGAAACATTAAATTGACATGTGTAACGGAACCAACCTGGGACCACTTTCACAAATAAATTCCAAATCAAATATAAACACTAAATAGATTATATCTTTTTCTTCAATATAAATGCTAAATAATTATTAACGATCATTACTCAATACTTCAATCAGTACGACATTTATTTATTTAATATTAAAACAAGTTAAAGTTACTGGGTTCTGCCTACCCTTTTAAAATTCGAGCTTGACTTAAAGTAAACATGAATTTATAATACCAACTCTTGTGATTACTCGTTTAACAAATGAAAGATGAGTGTTCAAGATCAGTTTATTCTTACTAAAAACATAATACTTACATATAGTATTGACATGAGAAATTTACTCGGATTGTACTAAAATAACATATTCTACATTGTTTTGGGTTACAGTTGGAAAACCAGATACTTTATGTTATCCTTCACACTTGGTAGGATACTCCAAAACTGATTAGTCGACGCGGATGCATTTCTGAGTTGTGTAACTTCATTAGTTTTGTTTTATCACAGTAGCTTTAAAATTAGAGTTCAAAATTAATATGGACAAAAAGAAACTAAAATACATAATTACCTAGTAAAGATTCAATGTATGAGATTTATCTTTAAATAAAAAACATTTTAATTTACAACATTTTAATGGACATTTATCACAGTCTAAACTTTGAACTAAAAGCAGTCTCACATACAAGAGATTATTATAATATTAGCAACTCTGCTAGAATAGCGGAGAAATAACTGAAATAGTTTATATAGAGTCAAAAGTCAAAAACTTTTTATTCGAATTAAGATTATTACAAATCATTTTTCGTCGTCAAAGCTATCATGGATGGCACGTTCACTACCAGTGTACGCCCTCTGTGGAGAAGAACGGCCAGAAGAAACTCCACAGGAATTGTATCTTTTGTACTTTTCTTTTAAATATATAAAGAATCATACATGAGTCATAATTACAATCTACTCCGCTGATTTGGAACAATAGTTGACCAGACGTTTTTATCATCTAAGTAATCATTTATCGTAAATAGGCCTTAGAACATAAAATAGTTTTAATTTTAGCTTTAAATTGGCTATCGGACAGAATTACAATATCATCTGGTATTTTATTATAGAAGCGAATACAGTTCCCCAATGAATGAATTATTAACCTTACACAGTCTAAACTTTGGGTGCGCTATTTTATTTTTATTTCTAGTATTTATATTATGTATATCAGAATTCTTAGGAAATAGCATTATGTTCTTCCGGACATACAAGTTGTTTTCAAATATGGATACCGTGAGGATATCCATTTCTTTAAACAATTTCCCTTATTCCCCAATAAGGAATCGCGACCACGTAATTCATATATATGGAACGTATCGTAAGTACTTAACAGAGATTGTTATATTGTATAGTTCTAAAGTTTGAATTAAAAGTATATTAAGAGAATTATTTGTTATTCTAAACTCTGACTAAATAGCAGCGGAATAATTTAAAATAAAGTAAAGCCAGTTACGGTGATGGGCAACTCAGGAATGTTAGGTAATTTGGCTGGTTTTCCTCATCCAGAGACGAATTTCAGTCTTATCCATCAACTGATCGTCCGCTCTGCCGAGTGTGATCGGGGCCCTTCCACAAAAATCTATAAATATCCATTATGTTTCCATTATTTATATTGAATTTCACCCTTCTACAAAAATCTATAAATATCCATTATGTTTCTATTTATTTATTATTGAATTTCATCCTTCTACTAAAAACTATAAAGAACTATCTATTATGTTTATATTTATTTATATAAAATTTAAATTTTCTACAAAATTATTTAATATGATTAAATTTCTAAGCCATTTCTAAACCAATTTCTAAATTATTTCTTTAAGATAAAAGAAAGCTTACTACAAAATTAATATAAAAACTATTCCAGTTCTCATGATAGGTTAAACACGTAGGTTAAACATTAGTTCATGTTTGATAGGAAATTCTTAGGGTCTATCTATAGTTCTCATTAAAAGTATCAGGGTTACTAATGAGCGGTTCACAATGTAAAGTTTGTACCACTAAACGATTCACTTGACCATATTATTAATAATATTTACATAATTTAAGCAATTTTTTACGAGTACAGAAGGTTTAATTAAGTAGAGCAGTTAGTGTTAGCATGGTTAAGAACTAGAGCATCGTTAGCGTAGTTAGGTTAGATTTAGAGCGGTTAAAGTCTAGAGGGCTAGATTTTGTTAGGGTTAGCTGGAGGGGTTAATTAGGGGGGTGGTGCTACACATGAGTTGAGAAGTTTTATGATGATGATGATGGTCCGGTTAGACCTTTAGACGAACATTGCGTATCGTTTCGTTTCATGATTACGTCACATTTTGTTAGGTATGTTCTCCGCCTATCTACTCTTTGCACTGTCACATGAGGTCAAGGAGATTATATTTGTTGGAAACAAATAGTGTAAAACCCTCAGAGTAACAAAAGACGATACGCTCGCGAGGCGACGACGCGCGTCTGAAATTTTTGCTAATTCATATAATCTCATAAAATATAATCACAAAATAGGTTTTCTTATATTTGTCCGTGGCGTGGTCGTGACGTCATGACCACATTGATGTTTGTTGTAGTATGTAGATAACGTATATTCTTACTAAGAATTATTTCAGTTAATTAATTTACATTCTATCATTATTTATCACATTCAAAAAGATTTGATGTATGAAAATCGCGATAGTTTAAAACGTTAAGATTTGATAAGTAGAGATACTTACTTACTCATATTATGTTAGCGATAAAATGCTAACGAGTATCTAATCAAGTAATTCTAAATTAAATAAAGAAAATTTGAATACGTGAACGAACGCTTGACGTGTTTATTTTGATAAAATGCAGAATTTGTATGAGTCTGTAAGTCACAGCATGAAGATAATATACCTATAGTGTATCTGAATGCATCTGTAAGCAATGCCCCAAAACAAAACACGTACATATTGTAAATATCTTAAACAGTATGTGGTAATTTTAGGCTTTGGCGAGCGTACAAAATGATGTTTGTGTTATGTGTAGAGTGGACATCGTCTGAAGTGGCGGGTTTCAGCAGTCTCCAGCGGAGTAAGAGCAGGTAGAGTGGCGAGGGCGAGCTCGCCACGTGGCCAGGTACCGCCAGCTGGACAAGCTATTTCGGTGATCGGCGGCAGGCCCCGGCAGACCGACACCAGACGTCGCCGCCGCCCCCGCGCTCCTCTACACCACTATAAATAGCCGCACTGTGCATTCTTGGGCGAACGATGTCGAATTTTTGTCGAGTACGCGCGACCACATGCCGTTTGTTTTGGCCTCTACCGGCGCCGGTGTCCGTCCTCCATCGGTCGGCACTCGGCATCCGGCTCTAACCCACATCGCGAGCCCTCCACTCCACTCGCCACACATCGCGATCACATTCCCCTCTGAATACAATGCGAAGATACATCGGTCGAATGTCCTGCTATGAATGAAACCACGTATCTAGGAATAGTTAAATATAAAGCAGGTGGACAGGTCTTCACCATAATTATGTTATTGGAAACAGTAGGTAAGAGAAGATAGGCTGGTGGTCTGGCAATTTGATAACATGTATGACTGGTCTTCCCGCAAATGGCTTTTGACTTCACTTTACAGCTGGAGGATAAGTATTTGTACAATGAATCGAATAAATGTATAAATGAATGACTAAATTGATTATCGTATGTATTCGTAGTAATTCGTTATAACGCTGGCATGTGAGGGTTGTCCAATCGGAACTTTATGTATCTATACTAGATATAATAATATATATGTTTATCAATGGAGCCTGTTTAAAGAAAACAGTCTCTTCAATCAAAAATATATATTGAATGGATTTTACTTGTGATAGGTCAGTTTGGCTATAGCTTGGACAAATACAAGTACCATATTCAAAATTTATACTGTCATTTAAGTTTAGGTATGTTAGTACAGTCGTTTTTATTTACAAGAACATATGGCCATTAAGTAGTTAGTATGCTGTGTCAAGATTTTCTTTAATGTAATGATTATGATGAATAAAGAACAACACGAACTTAAACGCACAATCAACATCAACATCATCAACGGCCCGTTACAGTCCACGAAGCCGTTTATAGCGTAGTCGGCGCGTGCGCTCGTTCTCTCGCCGCATCGCACGGCAAGCTTGTCGGGTGAGATTATTCTGATTAAGGTCCGCTAAAATTAGCTCGACCACGCAAACAAACTCCATATAAAAATAGAATCGCACATAATGCACAAGGCTCTAGCGTGCACTGTAAACTCTACTCGATGACTGCAAATATCTTTTGCGGAATTTATCGGTATTATAAAATAAACAACGAAATAGAAAAGCTATATTTCGTTGAGAATAAAGTAGTTTACAATTCACATTTCAAAACAGCACACAAACCCTTTACCTAGGAGCCATTTTTATAAATATTCAATTGAATTAAGTACATGGTCTACACCTGCTTTATATTTAACTACATGGCGTATGTGCTAAGGTTTCTTTATGGAATTTGTATTTAATCAAATGGTATATTTTTCATCCCAAAAGTCTTCGTTAAATGGCAAACCATTCTATTCTATTTATGCGGGTATAATCCTGATGTATGTAGGTTTTGCTACAAAAAGCAGGAAGTCGCGGCGTCGTCGGTCGTGACCTTGAACATCCTATACTTTAGTCATAGGCCTAGCACGCATGCTATTATAGCACCGCGCACCGAGTAGGTACAGCCGGGGTGAACGACCCACGTGACACGTGTTCGCTTATATTATCTACCTTTATTTATCCCGTTTTGCATAAACTATGCATGCCATCCACAGAACACAGCGTTATCAATATCTAAATAAAAACACTATTTGAAGTCAACACCCTAGTTGAAATGACATGGTAATAGATTTGTATCTAGTCGTCGGTATCGCTTCGAGACAATGCTAATTAACATAAAGTTGGTGTACCTACAGCATTCTCGCGTAATTTTAAACAGAGATAAAATTGTTTAGTCTATTTCATGATCTCATCGCAGATAAAGAACCTTAGTGACTGTGAACCTACAATTCTACATCCTTGGGTATTATCATAGAAAGAAGAATATGCAAACGTAACCAATATGCAAGGAAGGAAATTAGTTTTTTTTAAGCCAGAACGTACAGTATCTGCTCATATTCTCGCCACAATTTTCTTTGCATATTATTCGCCTGCTGCTAATATATTTTTATATATTTTTTTAAACCATCATAAAAAAATACGGAAGCAAACATTTTTCCGAATCCTAATTTTATACAAAATTGATTTGCTTATAAGCAAAATAGAAATACTCGTACATTTGCTACAAAAAAAACAATAATCTAAAAAATAAAATAATTTAGGTTTCCACAGCTCCACTTGACCTTGTGATAATATTTTATAATATCAAAATCCGCAGATAGTAAATATTTATTTCCGAGTTATCACGTGCCTATAACGTAGATACAAGTAGGTACAAATCAAATTCTAAAACATAACTTCGCCTCCTTGCTACGCCGCCGCCGCACTGCGTAGCCTCGTAGCTCGTAGCAGATGGGGTAAGAATATATTTTCCATATTTAAAAACTAATCGTTGAAAAGATTTCTTAATTCTATTGCCTGTTTTTGGTTAGACATCCTTATAATTTATCTCTGAATTTAGCTAGAGTATTATAATACCTGTTGCATTTCTAAAATAATGAACTGAAAAAAAATAAGGATAGTTTTACGGATACAATTTTATGGTAATTCTCATCTTAGTAGGTACCAACATTTTATCAGTTATTATTTCGATTAGTACAGTCATGATAAGCTTTAATAAGGAGGTTGAAAAAGAGCATAGTCATTAATTTATAGTACATTACGATACAAGGATCGTAGGTGGCATATCAAACGAGGTGACTTTTGTAAGCCGCAGGCGACGGTTTATAATGTCACGAGTTTGTTATAAAACCTAAGATCCGTGTGTTGTACGACGTTTTTCAATACACTTGTGAGAAAACTGATAGTAAATAATTAAGTTGAAATGGTTAAGAAAGGTACATACATAGTACCCTACAAAAGCTATGATACTACAGGTAAAATGGATCATGTAGAAGTTGTAAAAACTAACCTTTATTATATCGCGTCCAGTTTGAGTATCCTTACTATTCACATTTATTATTAAATATCAACACTAAAACATTCATAAAACAACATTCAATGTAAAACAATTAAATGAAAATTTTACAAACTTGGCACCAACTACAAAACGATAGGATAGTATGTTTCTTTTTTATAAGCATAATTACGGAGAAAAAGCTCTGGCGGACATTCAGCCTCTACGAAAATTATTTGTTGATCAGTTAGCTAAGGAAGCTGTACAAGATGGAGATTTGGTTCCATTTAAAAATTATTGCCATGATTTGGTTGCTCTGCCCAGGGTCTATCTCCGAGAATCTTGGAATAGTCTATGGGGAGTAAGCAGTCAGTCAAAAGGAAGATTTTACTTCAATGTTCAACCGTCTATTCCTATTAAACCATGGTTTTTCAAAGCTAGGTGCAGTAAAATTGTTACCTCAATTATAACAAGAATGCGTCTGGGACATGTATGCACTCCATCCCACCTTGCGAGACTAGGTATTGTTGATAGTCATATCTGTCAATGTGGTGTTGAGGTTGGTGACTTAGATCATATTTTCTTCGCCTGCTCCCGGTATAATCGTTCTTATTTATATGAATCCCTCCAGTCTCTCCATGTTCCTTTTCCTACCCGAATATCATGCCTTATAATGTATCCTTTATTATATTGCAACATATTATCATCTTTTATTACTTACATTAATATAAAAATTTAATATTATGTATAATACGTATCGTTATATGTTTTTATTGATATCTACTTTATAATTAACCTAACTTTCCTTTTTTCTTGCCTATCCTGTACTTTTTTTCGTGTAGATAAGTTTCCCTAGCTTTAACAATAAACAACTTGACACTGGCACAAAGTCATTCTAGTGCCATAAAAAAAAACGAGATAATTTTATTTTTATACTTAATTAAAATATTACTGGCTGATAATATTTTTGATACAATTTGTTGAAATAGAAACATATAACATATTTCTCTTTGTATGAATCGATTTAAATATTTTTTCTCTGAGACACTCGAAAATGTGATAATTACTGCCAAAAAACAGTACGCGAAGTGACTCATTTTTGGACGAAACATTGCCCCATATAAAACAGCGGCCGGCAATGTGCCCTCAAACGGCCTAGGCCGGCAAAGTAACTTTCGTCTAGAAATTTCAATGTTTTTAAGTCGTTTTACAGCATACTCTTATGTTCTAAATTCAAATTTTATATGAATCGTGCACGAATCGTAGTGATTCAAAGTTAATCTAGTGCCATAACAAAAAAAAAATCGTAGTGATTGGAGTTGGCTGTATGCTCTGTATGACACTGGCACAGAACAAAAAAAGAAAAGTGCGTAATATGGCGGTTTGTAATTTTCATCTCTTAATTTTATCGTACTAAACAAAAGTTACTTATTTTTCATGATGGAGTTACTAATCATTGAATTAGGGAAATATTACAACAACGAATGGTTCAAGTAGTCGAAGTAGAGGTTAAAGTGATAAAGGTTAGAACTTATAAGTTTAGTACGATACGAGTAGACATCCAAATCCAAGGTTCTTAAAAGGTAATTTTTTTAGCGTTTTGTAATTTCCTCGCGTATTTCAGAGAAAAGCACTATACAGGCCTCGGCCGCAATAACTCTTGCTGGACTCGTACACAATAAAAGTCCTCACCTGCGGCTCGGACTTTAAACGTGTCCTCGTCCAACAATAACTAATATTGCGGCCGCGGCAGTAATGTACTATTATTGTCAAAATGATTGTTTTACTTCACCCATTCTGGGTAGGCAAAGGGAACTTATGCCCATACAGCCAAGTCTTCAGTAGATTTTTTTATTGATATGAAATGAAAATGAAATTGAATGAGATGAAATGAAATGAAACCTAACCTAACTCATTGAATCAAATCATTAAATCTGATATTGAAACAAATTAGTAGCTTCTTTTTAGAAATATTTGCATGAATCATAAAAACTTCTATGAATTTTTTTTAGTAAAAACTTCGTGGTTGGTTTTTTCTTTTTATTATTTTGACAGTTGGGAAAGAGAACGCACGAGTTCGGAAAAGGTAAAGAAAAAGCTCGAGTATGTAATAGCCCACCCGAACGCTATACGTCCCTGCAATACGCCACTTTTTGAGCAACTGTATTAAAAACACTTTTTATCGCCCCTAAAAAATTATAAGAACGAGGAATGGTTAAGAAGATCAGTCGGTCATCGCCGTCAAGTCAGCCCTATTTGTTAACGTTGAATTTCTGCATGTTCCAGAGTGGTGGTGGGCGGGCGCATGCGTGGGCGCGGCCGTGCTGCTGTGCGCAGCGGGCGCGCTGGCCCGGCCGCACCTGCGCCGGCGCCACGCTGCCGCCGCCGCCGCCGCTGCCAACCCCGTGAGTATGTCCTTTTTCCCATATCGTGTGGGTTATAAGGTCGATGACAACCTCAAAAACCCTTTTGCCAGTGATATTGAGCTGAAAAGCTTTCCGGAGCACGGAATCACGTTAGTCACTTTGGCTGCATTAAAAAAACACAATAGTACAGCCATGCGCACCCCCACCCACCTCGGTAGGTGCGCCGCATATGTTCGAGGAATTTGGTAACAGTGCACCTACGACATACGTCACATTAGGAAATTATTGCACCTACGAGGCGGGTTTACCCGCACGACAGTCTTAGCACGCTCCACCTACGTAGTAAGTGCATAGCAGGCATCGTGTACAATCAGATGATACAGGTCACGGATTAACCCTTAATCAAATTAAGCAATTGCCTAGGGCATCACGTCTGGGGGGGCACCAGAAGAAGCACAAAAAAAATCCGTCCTTAGGGCATCACGTCTCACTCTCACGTCACCAAAAACCACACCAAAAAAGTTTCTAGGACTAATTTGAAAATTCGCGCGTTTTATGTTGACATAGAGTCCGACCTAGGGCGCATTCCGACTTTCAGCGCTGTCAGCGATCGGAAAAGCAAAAATATGTATGGCTGGCACTGGCTGACAGTGATTCGGAACGCGATTACGGGTACTATCGCGTCTCGGAACGCCGGGCTAGAGTCATAACCCCGCTCCCGCTTGCCTACTCGCTGCCCGCTAGTGCATTCAGCAATTCGAATGCACCGGAATTGCGATCAGATCAGTTTCATTCATATTATGTCATAAGTAAAATAAATCGCACAAGTTTACATCAAACTCACGCATTGAATCAGCTTTACCTAATGTGGAAACAGCCCTGCGTATATTTTTATCGCTTATGATTACCAATAGCTCAGCGGAACGTTCGGATCTTTTTCAAAATTAAAAATATTAAAAAATGAAAAATGGACAAAGATGATACAAGAAAGGCTCGATAATTTATCGATATTATACATAGAGTCTGATATGTTAAAAACGTTAGACGTTAATACTATCTTGCGTGAATTCAATGCCCGGAAAAGCCGCAAGGCGCATTTCAATAAATAAATAAATTATGCTTTGGTTTTTATTGTTGTCGCACCTACTCCACTTCTAAGGTACGTTACATCCCATCATCTTATTTTACAAAAAACTAATGTTTTTAGGCGGTAAAGGGTTAAAGACCGATTCTAGTTGACATAAGGATAGGGGGGCCCACAGGCGTGGATTGCTTCCTTCCGAAACTTATAGAGCCAAACTCTACTGCTCCTCAAACACGGAGGCTAGAACCATTAGTCCAAGCTAGAACCACAATGATATAAGAGTGAACTTGGTGGATAGGCCGATTTAACTAATGAACTTTTTTGGTGTCAATCACATACATCTCCTCAATGAACCTATCTAGGCTCTCTTATCGTTGCGACCAGACAATAGTAAATAAGCAACTTAGCTACTAGGAATCTTACACACAAAACTATCAAACCAACAGAAAAAGTATACTTGCTTTGTAATTGCAAAGTGAGGATTGCTGTGCGTCCATGAGTATTTACTATAAAAAAACTAGTTTTCAGAGTAATTCTCGACCTGTAAAGTTATTTAGTAAACTTTAAAAGTCGGTCTCTAAGGTCTAGATTTATAATTGCAATAAAATTGAAAATAATGTAATAGATTACCCACTAAAAGCTTTTATGCTAAATTGATTCCAAGGCCTGCCAGCCAGTGCTATTGATTTTATTGCAGGAAAAATTATTCGGTGCCTATTTAACGTGTTAGTTAAAAAGTAGAGCAGAATTACTTCAGTATCAACAAAAACTCGAATACTTGCAAAACATTTTTATTTATAATATAAATCTTAGAGCGTAAACTATATTTCCAAAGACGATAACTACTATACTCGTATATTCCGTGCCAAAAGCGAAACAATTGATTCCTATCGTGTGACTGAACCGACAACAACATTCCTGATTATTGTCTCGTTGAGTGATAACAAAAAGCGGCCAATTGCGAGTCGGACTCGCCCATGAAGGGTTCCGTAGCAGCAACGATTTATGACGTATTAAAAAAAAACTACTTATTGGATCTCGTTCAAACCAATTTTCGTTGGAAGTTTCCATGGTAATGTACATCATATATTTTTTTTAGTTTTATCATTCTCTTATTTTAGAACTTACAGGGGGGGGACACACATTTTACCACTTTGGAAGTGTCTCTCGCGCAAACTTTTCAGTTTAGAAAAAAAATGGTATTAAAAACCTCAATATCATTTTTGAAGACCTATCCATAGACACCCCCCACACGTATGGGTTTGATGAAAAAAAAAAATTGAGTTTCAGTTCCATGTATGGGGAACCCCCAAAATTTATTGTTTTTTTTCTATTTTTGTATGAAAACCTTAATGCGGTTCACAGAATACATCTACTTGCCAAGTTTCAACAGTATAGTTCTAATAGTTTCCGAAAAAAGTGGCTGCGACATACGGACGGACAGACAGACAGACAGACATGACGAATCCATAAGGGTTCCGTTTTTTGCCTATTGGCTACGGAACCCTAAAAATGTGCTAGTAAATGCACACTTCGTGCGTAGCAGTGCGCTTGCTACGGCGTAGCACAGGTTACAGATTGTGGTGACGTCATCTTTTATATCTGGAAGTTGACTGACTACCAGATATACAAAATCTACTTCTTTTTATTAAATTGTTAAAACATTTTCTTATATTATTGCACTTAGCGTTTCATGATGTCACGGTTTTTGTATATATTTTAATCGTTTATGTACATTTGAAGTTTAATTTTTAATTGTGTATTTACCGGTACCTCGATTTATACTAATAATTTAGGATATTATTGTTATACCAAATATTGTTAAGTTTACATAGACAATTTTAGATTTCGTCCCTAGTCCCTTCGTTCTACCTTCCAAGAATTCCTACCTAAACGACGCTAGTATTATTTATAAATTCTGTGGTAATAGGTTGATTATGTATTTGGGCTTGAACAGCAATTGATGCTGCTGGACTGGAAGTCCTTATAGGCTTATATATACTTCGGACTCAAAATGTTTATGTTCAGATGGGGCTTTTCCAACAAAACTAAGGTTGTGTGTGTAAAGAGGTACAAACCATGACCCACCTAACTTATGCATCAAGACATGCGTGCACGTTCTTTATCAATTGCACGTAGCAATACCTGATGACTCTCAATGCTTTACTTATTCCGCAATTGAAGTGGACACGTTCCGGGCCGCAATACTATTAGAGTTAGACAGTGAGCGTACACTATAGTAGTGAACGTGCCAACCATAAACAAGCTTTCCTTGTCCTTGGTATTTGCTAGCTTCGACGTCGAAAAATGATTTTGTAAAATCTAAATTCGATTCGATTGATTTGATTTGATATCACCGATTTGCAAAGAATTAAGAATTTCGTTGAAGAGTTACGCTGGCCCCGATTCGGGAAGTCTTTTTGCAATACTAAGTCTTTAAGTCTTATGTATTATGTCCACTCTTAAAATGTACAATTAAGGTCTAAGAATAAATTTAACAGCCCTAAAATTAAGATATCCATCTTTTACCTCATTTTTAACCCCTGACTTTTTGTCTTCAAATGACGATAAAATTTAAATTATACAAATAAAAAATATATAGTGTAATAGTAGGTAACACTGGTTAACAAATTTTAAGGTTTTGTTAATCCATGAAATGAGTTGTGCTAATTGCGAAAGAATACCTCTAAACATACATTTTGATTTAAGTTTTAAGGTCGAGTTAGCTCGCGTTTTTTGTGGAATCAAATAAAAATCTTTTGACTTAAGATAACATTATATTCATAAATCACATATTATAAAATTTAAAAATGAGTTAATATATTGCTTTTCCGTTTATAAATAATATCTACAGCCTCTCTCTTCAACGTCCAGCAGTAGTCTGCTAACATAGCAGGACTCCATTTGCCCTGGTATCGCTGTTCCATGCCTGAAATGTCCTGGTGAAAACGTTCACCATGTTCATCGCTAACATCTCCCATATTTTCAGGACAAAAATCCAAATGTGAGTCGAGAATATGTATTTTGAGGGACATTTTGCAACCGAGAGAGTACAATGCTTGGATCATATTCTTAACCAGGATTTCATAGTCTTCAGATTTTTTTTACCCAAGAAATTTTGAAAAACTTTTATCATGGAAGTCGAAATTTGCGAGAGTGCGGCGAACGCAATACAAGATTAAATTTGCATAGCTCGATAACTCGAGCTAAGACACTTGTAATATTATAACTGATGATTAGTATTTACCAAGTACTGCCTATTTTTGTATTTCATCATTCATGGGCAAAACCATTGTTAACCAGTGAATTTGTTAACCCCGACTTTGAAACCGAGTGGTGTTCTAAAATTCAACAGTTATACTCATAAATCATTATGTATAACCACAGAACTTAACCGTTACAATATTTCGTAACAAAATTCAAAATGTGTTTATTTTAGGTACCTATAGATATTAGGCAAATTCCTAAAGGATTGGGGGAGGAAAATCGTAAATAAAATGCAACGCTCAGTACGCACTCGTTAATGTAATGTAGCAATCAATTCATAGAAAAGACATCAACGCGATGCACGATGATCGCGTAAGCAAAGATAGTGACAGATTTTCTTTGTTCTATTTTCTCATATTATTACTTATTTTAAATTAAAATAAATTGAAAATCAATCTTCATCGTGTGGATTGTAAGACCGACAACCGACATCACAAACCCTAGTGTCAGTGTTATGAAGCCGCCAAAGGCCACTGGCATGGTTCGTGTAACGCTAGATAGTAGCCGGGACCAACGACTTAACGTGCCTTCCGAAGCACGGAATCATCTTTCTTTTCGGACAATCAGGTGATTCAGTCTGCAAAGTCCTAACCAAACTGGGGAAAGTCTCACAAAGATATTTTTGTTTGACAGTGTCCCCACCGGCAATCGAACCCGGAACCTCCGTAATGGGCGGCGAAATCTCGAATTATCCATACCAAAAAGTTGAATTGAGTTTGATCAAATTATTTTTAATAGTTATGTTAGATCAAGTTATTAATAATTTTAAAAGAAATATCAAAGACCCATGAACCCATCACAAAAATAGCATAAATAATTAAATCACTTGAAATCATGTAAGTTTGTAACCTACTTGTTTTCAGCTACCGCACCGCTAAATCCATTCAAAATAGTGCTGTGCATTTTTGTACTGATGAATTGATTTTATCGATTTGTAGTCACCTCACCGTAAGATAAGGTGTGTTAATCTATTGTTTTTGGTAGTGTGTCTACTTTTTATTATATGGTATATATAATTATAACTAAATATTAGGTCCTTACATATGAAATTGGCGTTTTGTATGGGAGGAACAAAAAGTCGAAAAATTTTTATATAGTATATTTATTTAATCAAAGTATGAGCCATTGTAATCTATGCACTTTTGCCATCTCATAGGTAGTTCATTGATCCCTTTACTAAAAAAACCATTCGGACGGGAATCAATAAAATCTTTGAAGGCGATTTGGACTGCCCCATCTGAGTTGAATTTTTTCCCTTGCAAGAAGTTATCCAAATTTCGAAAAAAATGGTAATCTGTTGGAGCAAGGTCCGGGGAGTACGGTGGATGCCTTAGACATTCCAATTGAAGCTCTTCTAATTTGCTAGCCGTCTGTTGTGCAGTGTGTGGTCTAGCGTTGTCGTGAAGCAGCAGTGGCGTAGAGCGATTGACCAGCCTCGGTTGTTTACCAGCTAGCTTTTCCATCATGGTTTGCAATTGCTGACAATAGTCATCTGCCGTAATCGTCTGGCCAGATTTGAGAAAACTGTAATGAACGACACCGGCGCTAGTCCACCAAACGCTTACAAGTAACTTTTTATTGGTCAATTTTCGCTTGGAGCAGGCTTTGGCTGGCTTGCCAGGGTCCAGCCATTGCGATGAGCGCTTCCGATTATCGTAGAGAATCCACTTTTCATCACAGGTAATGATTCGATTTAAAATCCCTTCGTTATTGTGCCGGTCAAGTAATGTAACGCAGCAGTTGACGCGCGTTTGCCGGTTTGCTTCACTCAATTCGTGAGGAACCCACCTTTCAAGTTTTTTAATCTTCCCAATTTGCTTCAAGTGGATTAAAACAGTTTTATCACTAACACCGAAGCCTGCAGCTAACTCGGACGTGGTTTGCGATGGATCCGCTTCCACAATAGCCTTCAATGCTTCATTATCAACTTGGGTCTCCGGCCGTCCACGGGGCTTGTTTTGCAGGTCGAAATTTTCAGAACGAAAACGTTGGAACCAAAAACGCACTGTGTTTTCTTTTGCGACACAACCGCCATACACATCATTAACCCTTCGAGCCGTTTCCGCAGCACTGGTGCCACGGTGGAACTCGTACTCGTAAATAACGCGATATTTCAAATTTTCCATTTTGTAAATCGAGCGATGCAAACAGAAAAAAGATAAGTAAAAAAACAAATGAATGACGGTTTACGAAACACAACTACATGTGGAAATAGCTGTATAAATTTGAATTTCGAATTCCTAACCAAATAGGAGAAATTTGTGATCAAAGTGGCCAGTACGACAAAACGCCAATTTCATATGTAAGGACCTAATATGATAATATTAATAAATTCCATAAAAAATACAACATCACGCATTGTTTTAAAAGTCCTTTATTTATTTGATTGCTAGATGAACTGTCACTAGATTTCGATGAGCTGTCTGTGATATTTATTATAAAACAATCTGCAGCTTGATCGATTATTTTATTTTATTTCTTTATTGGGATAACTAACATATATTATAAAACAGTAAAAATCAATCCATAGGTATTAGTTACAATCTCATATGCATCATACTTAAATTAAAGGCTACCACAACATACTGGAAATAACATGCGTTTCATATTACAAATTATTTAAAATGCAGATGCACGTTGCATCTAAAACATTTAAAGACAAAATATTACATATTTATAAAATTAAATTTAAAACAACGAACAACTTGAAATAACTTATATTATTTCTTCATATGCAAAATATACTTTAAAATTTTGTTTTTAAAACTATGCAATAAAAAAATTTTATTTTAAGCAACTACTTACCTAAATATATCCAATTTATACAGCATGATTTTGTAATCCCTAGCAAAATATAAGCAACAAGTTTTCCCAAGGAAATACAAATTAGTAAAGTTGGTTGTGTATTTTGTATGAAAAGTAAAAATTTTTTTGCTTATGGTGCATCATATTTAGATTTTGCTAGGGATTACAAAATCATGTTGTATTACATCTCATTATAAGTTTTAAAATTCTATTAAAAGGAGCTGAGGCAGCCAAATTTGTTCTGGAGTACTGGTTTTAAAAGGAACATAGTTTATAGGCTTTGCATATTTTGGTCTACGAACAGTATATTTGATCTTACTTAGAAATTATGAAGAGTCTAATAATTATTTCGTCCGATTCCGCGCATTTTATTTTCTTCTTTATGGCGTACCAAGGTAAGGCATCTCTTGGCCTGTCAGTGCTGCGATTTCTTTAAAACAAAGTGACGCAACTCGCGTTTTGTTTGTTTTTTCAAGAATGAAATTGTTAGTGCGTTATATTGCTTTAAATGTTGTTTATTTTATAAAACCATTGTGAAAAGTGTTGTTTTTTGCAAAAGTTGCTTGAATGAACTAAAACTGTAATTAGAAACAAATCAAAACACTTTTTTTACGCTTAACAGTTTTTTAATGATAAGGGTTTTACATTATTGTGTTTTTCTAAGTTACACCTTTTCATACCTCGGGTTGGTTCAAGGGTCAATGTCCGATATTCTGAATCGATCTGGCACCAACTATAGTACCTATATGCCTACAGCATAACTTACATTACATTACTTCCTAAACAAACAATTTGTATTTGTATTCCTTTTTTTGCTTATAGTATGTGCTGATAGGTATCATAGTGTAGTAGATAATATCATATTGCGTAATGTAGTGGTATTTTGTTTTTAATTTACTGTTTATTTTGTGGGTTATGTCGGATTATGTGAATCGTACGACTCTATGACTACAGCTCAATCATTGAGCAATGCCAACCATCTCGTCTCGCGAGCCGACAAACGCGTCATCGTTCACTTTTACAATTATAGGTGCGCATATATAAATGAACACAGCAGCAATCGCGTTTGATACTATCCGTGTGTTAACCCATATGTACACACGCTTTACGCTCACTATCACTAGTTTTACTCACACTTGGCAGCGATATCGTATCATCACACCTACCGATTGGGCACACTCGCACATCTAGACAGATTGTTTTTGTATTTGTGTGCCATAATGTGATTGTGTGCGGCGACATCGGGGCAGCCGGTGCACCGCACCGCGCCCGCCGCCCGCCCTCCCCGCTACGCGACGCGACTGCGAGCACCGCGCCGCGTCCGCGTCATTGAACAACAAGACTCGCTCGATGGCAGGCGTCTTCCTGCCAATATGAAAAAAAGAGTTTTAAGCGACTCTGTCTCAAAATACGCGATAGTGGAATTTATATGTTATCTTTATTTTATAAATAATTTATTTTTATAGTGTTGTTGCAATAACAAAACATATTTTTATTTATTAGTGAATCATAGTTAAATTATTGTAAAATCGTATTACGGTTGTTGTAATCTCCGTATAGTGCCCTGTGATTGTTTTATTTTAAATGTTATAAAGCTTCAGCAAAACAAATTACAAATGTCAGTGCAGTGTGGTTATAATCAAGTGCTATACGTGATCGATTTGTGACTCGATTTAAGTGTCTGTCATCGAAATTCCTTCTACGGGACATCACTATCTATCTGTCATCCATAGGTGGAAAACCTACAAAAATTGTAGACGACACTGATTCAAATAGTAAGTAAACACAAATAAATCTT
This sequence comes from Carpatolechia fugitivella, assembly GCA_951230895.1. Taxonomy (NCBI): domain Eukaryota; kingdom Metazoa; phylum Arthropoda; class Insecta; order Lepidoptera; family Gelechiidae; genus Carpatolechia; species Carpatolechia fugitivella. The sequence continues at coordinate 9,600,262 of OX579658.1, forward strand.
GCTAATTATAAACGTAATGGTAGGGAACGTTGTGCGGAATTGGATTATCTAGGGACAACGATAGTGTAGTAAAGAAACGCTGTGTTGTAAGTAGTTAAAATGTGGAATATTGTAGCTAGTTGAATGTAATGTGGGAGAGGCGAAGAGAATGTGTTGTGGTGGAGGCTAGCGCTCGCAGGTAGGCAAGGCGAGTCGAGCTGGGTCGACTCGAGACTCGCGCGGCCGCCAGACGGCGGGAGCGTGCCAAGTGATAAGAGGCGCGCCGATAGCGACGTCACACCCAGACGTTGTTTGTGTGAATTTAAATAAATTTTCATGACAGACAGTTCCGTAATCACCTCTCGCCGTATCATAGTCGTGACCTGCCAACTCGATAATGCGCGCTCGACTTGCCATGCAAACTATGTTTTCAACCACCCAGAGGTAATAAAGTTACTCCTCCTTAAACTGCTTGCTATCAATAACAACATTATTAATCTCTAAACCACAATTACCTGCTTTATTAATCTCAATGTGGTTATAAATAAACCACAAATAAATTTATAATTGGCTGATATTTCAATTATTTCCATTGCTATTGAAAATGGACGCTGAGCCGCTGAATCAGTTTTATCAGCTAGGGTCAATAAACTTAGCAGAGACAGCCTGCAATGATGTGCACAGATGTTCCTATTTATGTTTCAAGTTGCAGATAATATTTATTATATAAAAAGTTGTAACAAAATTAAATTACTTTTCCAAAGTAATAATTCCGAATTACTATTTTATACAATACCTACCATTGTAAATATAGGTATTGACAATTTGTATGAAACAGCTGATATTTTTTTGTTGAGTTACAGAGTTGGCCCCATAGTAAAAGTTGTTGCACATCACTACTACGTTATGTGGTTTAAAGGATAATGAGACTTTTCCGTACACCCTGTATGTATCTTAAACTTTATTTCTTTTTCTTATTGATAAGAAAAGCCTTTATATTTTTTTAATACCACACTCATGAATAAGATTAGTTAGGAGGGCTTACCCGTGACTGCCTTCTATCAAGAGTTAAATGTTATTTATTCCTTGCATAGTTGTCTTATGGGGGACGCCTGCGACGGAGCGCAGACGGGTGACCTGCTCTGTTTAGAACCATTTCACCCCCTTGCATAGTTTATATTGATTTAATTATAAAAGAATTACTAAATGACGACATGTATATTTTCAAATAAGTAGGTAGATATTTATTTTTCTGGTTCATAGTTTTCTGGGTACAGTGGGCTGATGAATTACCTAAACCCCCACACAAAACCAATAAAAATTTCTGGGGTAGTTGTTTCATGCCTTGTCATAAAATTTCGTATAATTATGCAGGTTAATAAGTACAAGTTAATTAAATCTAATGTAAATATATGAATAATCACCTGAGAAAACTTAATTGGTTTCGAGCGGGGGGTCAGGAATTTCATCAGAGCACTGTACCTCCACGATCATGTTAAATGTATAAATTATGTAGTTATTTTTATTTATATATATATATATTATAGTAATTTAAATTTGTGTTTAACATCTAGTTGCAGAATGTAAAAATCAAGAATACACTTTGCTTAAACACAAAAAAACAAAGCTACAAAAACAACACCTAACTGGTTTTTAATACTTTAAATGAGCAATTCTTGTATATATATAATATATACAGGGTGTAAGGAAAAGTCTCATTATCCTTTAAATCACATAACATGTTAGTGATGTTGAACAACTTTTACTATGGGGCCAACTCTGTAACTCAACAAAAAAAATCAGCTGCACCAATATAGTATTTATTGACAATTTGTATGTTATTTGTTTGTTTTGGGTTTCGGGGGCGAAAAATCGATCTAGCTAGGTTTCATTCTAAGTGAAACGGTTTTTCCCCGTGTTGTCAGGCATAAAAATATTGCTACGCAATATCATTAAATGGATAGGTATTAATTTCGCTGTCATTGATAACGTAACATTAGCTCAGTCGGGAGAGTTTGAGTCACGAATTCGAATCCTTGAGTAATTTTATTTCTTTTATTCATCTATTTTTTATTTATTGCTTGCTTCCACGAGCAAAGCTCGGTCGCCCAGGTACTAAATATAAATTAAACACCAGACAGTATTATGCCTGGCAGACATGGACAAAGAAAGACTGCATATCAGCAAATAAATGATAATGCAATCCAATACAGAGACAACTCACTTCTAGAAAACAAGTAGATATTTTATCTCTTTGAGGCATTCACATGCCTACTAGACTACCTATTGATTTGTTTATTTTTATTTGAATGCCAGACTGAACTTGTTGAATATGTTATTATTTTATTCACATGCACATACATTATCAGAATGTGTAAATATGTATTTTGCAATAATATGTATTTTAGAAGCTAACCACATAGTTTTAATTTCTGTGACCACAATTTAAGTTGTCAAAAGTTGTCCTGACAATACAAAATTATCTTTGTGAAATTATGATACTCATATTGGTACCTAGTACCTACTATTATATATATTTATTTTTTCTCACTGTTTTAAATAACTCTTTGTAAAATTAATTACATAATATGTAAAACCATCACACCAATATAATAAATGTGAAAATATATTTGATTGTTTGTTCCGCCTTCACGCTGAAAGTACCTACTCGAGGGATTTGGATAAATTTGAACTGGAATGGAAATAGTTTGTAACTTGGATTACACGTAGGATACTTTTTACGGGAAAATCTTACACAACGCAAGCGTTAGCCGCGGGAAAACCGCTAGTATGTTATATATTATATATATAAAGACTTATTACCTAGAATTATATTTGTTTTAATTAGGTATTTCAAACTCAGTCCAATTAAAACTATAATTAAATGTTTATTGTCTAAAAGTGTACTGCTGCTTTTGGATATGACAATTTCAACCATTTAGAGTCTAAACCAAAGATGAAAATGTAATGTAATGTTATCCAGAACTTCTATAGATCTGTTTTGTAGCGCCATCTTTTGGACAAGCTTGGTATTTATGTATATTTAATATCTTAAATGTAATATATTGCCGTGTGGTGACGGCAGTGTAGAATACATTTGTCACCATCCCCAACTCTTCCCGTGGGTGTCGTAAAAGCTGACTTAGGGACTAAACATTGAACAGGGAACGGGCAGCAGCGCTCTCTGATACAGTAACCTTATAATCTGCGATCTCCAACCCGCCTGCCAAGCGTGGAGATTACGGCAAAACCCTCCACTTAAGAGGAGGAGGCTCATAGTCCAGCAGTGGACTGTAACGGGCCGTTGATGAATATATGGCATAATAGTCACCACATATTCATTTTAATAGTGCCTATACCTTTAGTAGTCCAGCTATGATTAAAAAAACGGTTCCGTAGTTGTCCAAATACTTACCTGTTTATTTACCTGCTCGGGCTTCTTTTTCATTACTCTTTGTGTGGACATGCTTACTAGCGGATATTTACGCAGCAAAGACCTAGCGCGCCCAGGATTGAAACTGGAGGCCTTGAGTGAGAACTTAATGTTTCAACTGACTGAACCAATTAATGAAATTCACATTTTAAGTAAACTACTTTAAGGGGTTGGAGAGAAGAGAGATGTTGATGAATTGAAAACGAATAGGAACTTGTAGGCCTTCTATTTAAAGTTAAATATCTTGCAATATTACAAATATTTGGATGAGTGTACTATGAGGCGGACGCTAGCGTGCTCGCGCTTTGTGCTACCAGTAGTAGCAACATTGCATACGCAAGACGTGATTCGAAACATGTGTCGCTACTACAACGTACTTCCCCCTATTTTTATGCTTTAATTTTCAGATACATTTTAAAGTTGTATAAAAGCTTCTGTTTTGGAACTTAAAATAGTTTAAATAATTACATGACACAAACTTACATACGAGTATTACAAAACATCTTGAAAAAATCATATTACAAAACACAACAACACTAATTATTAAAACGAAATAACCACGGATAACACTCGCTATAGGTACAACGATATGTAGCCAAAACATTCACTTACGATGCGACGCGCTACTCATATTTCGCTGACCGTGCTAGATGAGTATAGGTACTACTGCTATCTCGATTCGTTGAATTCAGCCTCCGTCTCCGTGCGATAATCTTCGTGGCGATTTCCAATCTAAAAATAACGGCTCCTCGCGTCCATCCTGGCAGGAATTTCCCTAAGGCTCCTCGAATAAGCTTTCGGAGATGGGTGACCAGTTACGCCACTCTATGCTGCAAGTAGGGAATGCAATCTCGTACGAGATTTCCGCCTAGCGAGATCTCACGAGACTCAAAACCCAGTCTCGCGAGATCTCGCAAATTACGGGATCTCGCGAGACTGGGAGAATCGCAATTAAAACATATGCAAATGCTTGTTTTAAGAACTAGTAATTGATATGATATGTAATTAAATAGAAACTGCGTTGCTTAGTTATAAAAATGATGTAAGTTTTATTTTAAAAATCAACAGAGTACTTATTATTTTGTCTCTAACTCTAATAACATTTGTTTATGTCTATAATTATTATACCTACTGTAGCTAATCAGTTCAAATTCTTACAATATTGGTAACAAAACAATAATTATCTATATTTAGTCTTTTGTAAATTATTACTTTATTTTCAATAATTAAGAGTAATAGGAACATTACTTATGGTAAATAAAAACAACAAAACAAAAACTTAACTTCACAAGTTCTTAAATAAATGTTGTGAGATCGTATTAATCAAATAAAAGAAGTTTAAAGTAGAAGTCAGATGAAGTTATCAAGGTACGGAAAGGCAAGTTAGTTTGTCTGAAAATGGCTTCTCAAAAAACACATCATGTCGAGAGTATCATCTGACAGACGACTTCTGATTTTGCATGCCAAATACCCTGCTGCTGAAAAAGCTCGTTCTGCCTCAACACTTGTGGGAACCACAGTGCGCAGCCGCGCTATGAAATACACGTCGTCACGCTGCATTTGTCGATCTCGTTATCTCGCGAGATCTCGTACGAAATTTGACGAGATACAATCTCGTAAAATATGGCCGGGATCTCGGCGAGACGAGATTGCATTCCCTAGCTGCAAGTCGAAAACTTTACAGCGAAGCTGTCCATCAGAGCTTGCTGAATTCCAGAGACGTGCGATCTCCGTGCGTGCGATTACCGTCCGTTGACCGTCATCCATGAACGTCAGGGTGTTTTTTTGCTGTTGTCTTCATTATGTCAAAAAAATTATGTGCCTGCTGCACTTCAAGTAAGGTTCTTCATTACGTATATAAAATCCTGTTACCCCATGGCCTCAATGGGGGAGCCATCTCACGAACCATGCCACGACGCCCCGCTGCCCATTGCAATTATTTTCTACAGCTTATTTTTGTTAATTGTCTATTTTTTGTGTTACGTGCTAGCTGTTGTTACCGCTGTTATGCGGTTTGGCCTGGTCATGCAGCAGATCCGCTTAGAAAAGTCCCATTTTTATTTTGCCATTTTTGATAATTTGTTAAACAATAACCAAGAAGTCTTATGATTATCATTTAAAATGTGTATATTTGTCTATTAAACACAATTTATTTTACTAAGATAGCATTAGTTTTCGAGATATTCAGGTAACTCCTGTCCCCGGATTCATTGCTGTCGAGTGTAGTTAAGTCGGAAAAAGGCAGTAGGTTATTCGGGTCCGTCACAAATATTTAAGTAACAATAATAAGAAGTGAATTACTTCCAGACAGATATGTCCATTGATTTTAAGAACAAATTAACACGCTTGTTTTGAAACATCGGATTGCGTATTGCAAAACCACTGCCATACCACTCGTTCTGCTTTGTACCCTTGACTGTTGCAAGATCACCCTTGCTTGAGGGTACAGTTCATAGTAGATTGTTAACCAAGGGGTGAAAGCGATCAATTATATACCCGTAGTATTTTGGCGCACGAGCGTAGCGAGCTCGCTACGCTCGTGCGCTGATAGCGTGAGGATGGAATTGATCTTTCCCACGTGGTGAACACTCTGCTTTTCATCTAGATTGCAAGGAAAGTAAATAAAACAGTTTGTATAAAATATGTATGGGCTACACACCTCGACGCGCCATATTAGTGCGCCGCACCCTATTCGACACACAAACTGGTAATTTTTCAGTTGGTTTTTATATAAATCACTGCGTATTGATTTAAGAAATTCCCGCACAAGCCTAAATCAACTTATTTTTACAATTTCATGGTTAAAATAAACATAAATTACAAAATAATTTATCAAAACGTTGATTACAAGCTACAGATAACAATATTATTTTACCAACATTTTTTCCCGCCTTTTATTTTAAGATCACATTCGTGTAATTTTTGCCAAAATTTAAAAGAATAATTGTTTGTTGTACAAATAATTAATCTTTTTATTAATATTTCATCTTGCTAAATTAAAATTTATTCAAGCATTTTATTTTTCTTTTTTATTGAATTAAAATAATTGTAGAATTAGCTAGGCTGTAAACGTCTCTTCCTTTGCCATTTACTGTGTGCAATTTTCTATGCAAATAGTAAAAAGAAGGATTCAAATTTCAAAGTTACATCCTTTCTTTGGGGTCATTATTGGACTACTTTCAGAGCAAGAGAGATGAAAAACACTTTGATATAACTTCCTCAGCTTTAAAAATATTAAGTTACTACATTTGGTAGACACATGATTTATTTTATTACTTGGTATAAAAGTCTAAAAAATGGTCGATAAACTTCGAACTTGCGTATAAAATAATGTTATCGTTTTTAATTGCTATGATAATTTTTATCTACTATTCATAACCTTGTTTAGTCATAGATAGTAAGTCTACAGTTAATTCAGAAGTCACAACAATTCAGTTGCATCGAAACATAAATTAGTATTTTTTTAAATTGTGATTCAGTTGCAAATAGTCAAGAAGTTATGGTAGAATACGATTTAATATCCTTACTTATATAAAATCATCATAACTTACATTTGGACAAATTTTAATTACCTACCCATTAACGGTTAGCAATGCCATGCATGATGCAATTAATGCATCGCCATAATCATATGAAATAAATAATGTTTTGGAACCGTTTCTCTAGCCTGAGTGCTCATTATGATAATAACAATGTGTTCAGGTTCAGTCATCCTGCATCCACAATCTAGTATTACTACCAAACTGTAGTAATACTAAATCTACGTGATTCTACTCATTTGTTTGTTTTATCAAAGAATTAATTTGTAGCTCAAAGTCTAAAAACTGCAAATACCTACTCAGTAGTTTTCAGCTTAAAATCGTAATCATACTTGAGAGTTTCGACCCATGCTTCACCTAGGATCTCCACCTGGGTGGAGCACGGGGTACGACCGGTCCTGCAAGCTCCAACCGATCATATCGACAACCAACAGTAAACTTGAAATTAATTTCAATATTATTTTAAATTAAAATAATTGAGTTATCTTTTTCGTGACTATACAGTTTTATATAATTTTTTAAATATCCTCACCGGCACATCTAAGTGGAAGTGGACGGCCACTCTTCATTTCAGGGAATACTCGTGATTCTTTATAATTCTATTAGTTACAGCTGATGTCAGTTAAAAAGTTGTTAATTTAACGTTTATTTAAGTGTGTTTAATTTATCGTAAAATTATCAACAAATCAATTGTAATATATAACAATAAGTGTAGTTTAAAATTAACCCGAAATACAAGGGTGGGCGATTAGATGTGCCGGTGAGTGTAGTATCTTGTTTCCCACTGCTGGGCAAAGGCCTCTCCTTTCTCTCACTAACCATCACGATCTTTGAGCAGCCTCTGAGGATGATGTCAAATCATCCCGCCATCGTCTTCTAGGTCGGCCTAGAAGGCGGCTGACCAAAGTGAACTAAATCTCTTCGGGCATTCTATTCCTAGAGGAATGGAATACTGATCTGATGGCCAGACTATTTCAAGAGGAAAATGACCTATAATAAGAAACCTTTCTTTTTGCTAGTAGCATGTAGAGTAGACGTTACCGAGTACCAGGACCACATAAGTGAGAGCAGTGTGTTGTGATTTGCAGATGCTCTCGGTACAAGTGCCGGGGTGCGCGGGCATGGAGCGGCTGGGCGCGCCGGGGGGGCCGCGCCTACGGCACGAGCACAGGCATCATCAGCACCATTCCGCATTGTAAGTACCACACCCATTGCTTGCCATAACAAACCTCCGTGGCCGATTGATCGAGTGTACGACTCTCATTACACAGGTTCCGGGTCCGAATTCACCGGGACACTGTCAAACAAAAAATCTCTTTGTGAGACTTTCCCCAGTTTGATAAGGACATTGCAGGCTGAATCACCTGATTGTCCGGAAAGCACGTTAAGCCGTGCGTGGTGCGTGGATCCCTGTTGCTATCTACAGACAGAAGTAGTCGTTACGTGAGCCAAGTCAGTAGCCTTTGGCGACTTTATAAAACTGAAACTGGGGTTTGTGAGGTCGGTTGTCGACCTTCAACCCACTCGATTAATTGAAATAACAATATAGTCTGAAAGCACGTGGTTTTAACTTTTAAAAGTGGAAAAGTTCCGCCAGAAATACGGAACCCGATTACATGCTTAGTAAACACAAAATAGTAGTAATGTGTAGAGTAGTAGACATAAAATGATTGCCCTTCTTTCATGAAGCGACAATCTACATCGGATCGACTTATACCCCCGGAAAATATTCGAAACAGCGAAGGCGGACAACTAGTGAATTGATATTTTTTCATGATAATCTTATCCTTTTATGTAGGAAGTTATACGTTGTGCTCGCTACCCTTTCAGCTACAACGCCCGCCTTTCGAGATCAGTAAACACTCTTACAAGAGAAATAATAAATGTGTGATATGTTCCATCTTTCTATACAGCCACTCAATTACAGCACACACAATGTTAAATTGAAATAACATAAAGTTAATAAAAGAATATTGTGTTTAAATGACTTTATTATAATTAGCTTTCAACCATTTCTATAAAACAAAATAGATTTGGGCAAAATATTTAACATTTTTCAATGATGGAAATTAAAAATAATGGCTCAAAAGCTGGCCGGCACGGCCACAGCAAAAAATAAAAATAAGCTGGAAAGCAACAATCCGATTATCATTTGTTTCTCGAGTTGTAGGGTTTTGTTTACAATGAGTTCATCTGATTCAGATATGGAAGTCACTTATTTTTTCTTTAGCTAATTCGTGTTTTTATTTTTACTTTCCTTGTATAGCACTTGAAAAGCAGTTTACCTCTGATTAAAGACTTATTTAGCGCCTCGAACTCCGCTACGCTCAGGCCCCAAACCCCGTCTCGGCGCTAAATAAGTTACTTTCACCCCTCGTATAACAATGTACTATTATTGAGGCGGCGGCGCGACAAAAATTTTTACAAAAAGCCACGGTAGATGCATGACAAGGGTGTCCACTTTCTGGAAAGTCAGGGAAGCTCAAGGTGGTCAGGAAAAGTCAATCAAGATGCCTTCTGGAAAGTCAGGGAAGCTCAAGGTGGTCAGGGAAAGTCACTTAAATCAAGATACCTTCTGGAAAGTCAGGGAAGCTCGAGGTGGTCAGGGAAAGTCACTTAAATCAAGATACCTTCTGGAAAGTCAGGGAAGCTCAAGGTGGTCAGGGAAAGTCACTTAAATCTAGATACCTTCTGGAAAGTCAGGGCAGCTCGAGGTAGTCAGGGAAAGTCACTTAAATCAAGATACCTTCTAGAAAGTCAGGGAAGCTCAAGGTGGTCAGGGAAAGTCACTTAAATCAAGATACCTTCTGGAAAGTCAGGGAAGCTCGAGGTGGTCAGGGAAAGTCACTTAAATCAAGATACCTTCTGGAAAGTCAGGGAAGCTCGAGGTGGTCAGGGAAAGTCACTTAAATTAAGATACCTTCTGGATAGTCAGGGAAGCTCGAGGTGGTCAGGGAAAGTCACTTAAATCAAGATACCTTCTGGAAAGTCAGGGAAGCTCGAGGTGGTCAGGGAAAGTCACTTAAATCAAGATACCTTCTGGAAAGTCAGGGAAGCTCAAGGTGGTCAGGGAAAGTCACTTAATTCAAGATACCTTCTGGAAAGTCAGGGAAGCTCAAAGGTGGTCAGGGAAAGTCACTTAAATCAAGATACCTTCTGGAAAGTCTGAGAAAAATTGAGATTGTACACTGCTTGCATCCCAATTATTCCCAGTGATCGTAAAATAAGGGATATTAAATGCATGCTCGTTTTACTAGAAATTTACAAATTATAAGCAGATATTTTATTGTGCTAAATTCCCAATGTTTTAGCTTATAATTTTAGTAATCCATCATTCGGTCTAAAAAAATGCAAAATATACCATAGAACTTAAAGTATAAGTTTAAAAAATAATCATTAATTATATAGGTATTTTTACGATAAGCAAACTTTTTTTTTATTAGTTGATGGGCTTACTCTTGACCACAATCAGGTCCGCGAGGGACGAGATGCGGTCGATGATGGAACAAGTTCGCCCAGAAGGTGCCTGTTCGCACTAACTTTGAAAATACTCGGGTTATAAGCACTCGGAAAAGCAAAAGCAGGCAAAGAATTCCACTCCTTGGTCGTGCGTTTGATAAAAGATGAGCACTTCGTTCGTGCGGCAAAGGGATATGTCGACCAAGTGCGGATCGTATGCTGCAGTTCGTCTGGACTCCCGATAGTAAAATGGTAATGGCGGAATGATCTCATGCTCACTCCCCGAAATATAGCCTGTAAAACACTAATAAACATGCAATTTTCCGGCGATGTGCCAAACTGAAATGATCGAGAATAGTAAAAGCTACGAAAGTAACTAAATTATTTTTTATTGTTTTTCGAAATATTCTCTGTTACCTACTAACAATGCACTTTTGCATTCTCTCAAACCAACTATTATAGCAGTAATTCCAGTCTAAAGTTGAGTTAAAATTACTGATTTTTATTACTTCGACTGCTTCTTCTGGGTCCACAAACCGTTGACCACGCAATAAATCTATTTAGTTCTCGGAAATGAAAAATAATCGTTAGGGTCCAGATCGTAAGGAGGATGGTCCATCAACTCGACGTTTTCCTGTTCCAAAAACTCGCTAGTTTTCCGAGCGGTGATGGAGCGCGCATTATCGTGATGGAGGATTATGCGATGTTTCAAGTTACCTCCGCGGAGTTCAGATAAAATTTTTGGCAAGCAAACAGTTAAGCATCAATCATTTCTTCATTCCTGTAGGGGAATTGTGGCTACATGTCCTGTTTTCGAGACAAAAGAAGTGACTATTATTTTTGATACACTGCGAGAACACCTTCTGTTGGTTTGATCTCCCCAATGAAGACCCAACAGCTGATTGATGTTTTCTTTCGGGCTCATATGAATAAATTCATGACTCGTTACCTGGGATGATGTTGTTATGAACAGCTTTTGTCTCTCCTCCGTTGAAGCGGTGCAGAGTAGATTATTGGAACCCAGAGGGCAACCAGCTTTCTGATGCCCAGATCATCATGTAAAATAGTTTGGACTGCAGATATACCAATACTTACAGATGCCCGAATATGCTCATAAGTCACATATTGGTCTTCCTGTATCATTTGATGCACAGCATCGATGTTTTCTGGTATTACCGTTGTTTTGGGCCCAGACCTGTAGAAGGTACGGTGCCATTTTCTTTACGATTCGAAAACTTCTAACTGGCACTTCTTTATTTCTTCTATAAATGGTATTGGTTAGAAAAGCAAACAAGATTTCGAAAATAATTTGGTTAGCCCCTCGTAAGTAAAAAATAAAATAAAATAATTGTCAGGGAAAATTGGCAAAATGGTTAGGGAAAGTCAGCGAATTTTATGTGGCATATAGAGTGGACACCCTGATGACCAGGGAAGAGACTTTGTACGAGATTACTTAATAACCTTTTCTAAAGCAGTCGGGTAAAAAAGGAAATCTTACAATCAAATTTTATAATTTTAATTTTATTAGTAACTATCCAATCAAGAAATTTTGTTCATCAGCTGACTGATATCGTGATATTTTATACCTACTTGCTAACTTATCTTTCTTACGTACCTACTCGTATATTTAAATTTGCAAAAAGGATCTTTTGAATGTCAATGGCGCTCATTTTGTTCATAATTATCATAAAGATACGTCGAACTAAAGAACTGTCGCGTCGGCGGCGACGCGGCTGTGCTTGGCTATACTGGTTTATCATTAATAATAATAATAATGGTCGCGACTTCGCGACGTGCGTGTAAATAGGAGGTGTGTTCCATCCAAGTAACATTAAATATTGATATCTTGATATAGACATTGTTTACTAAGTAGCGAGAAATTACGTAACTAATTCCACTAACTTATACTACAGGTATATTTAGAAAAGTAAGGTTTGTGTTTACCTTACGAATCAACTTACTCAGTTCAATAGGCATATCCATTTAATTTTCTTTCGTTTGACCCTTGCTTCATCTTCAGTTTATCTACTCGTTTAAAAAATGTTATCTCGGCTTTTTACACACCGTATTTATATCCCTCTAACTCGGATTTCGAGCCTACCCTAATTTAGAGCGGTCATCTTAGAAATCCACGAGAGCCCAGTGTGTTGTGTTTTGCTCTACTTTACACACAATCTTTTATCTTTTGCACAGTTGTGTATAGGTTTCCAACAATGTATTCCATTACCCTAACCACTACCATAAACGCATCTATAGAAGCCTCTGAACAGGCTGCGTACCAAGTTTGTCGATGCAAAGATACTGATCCACCTAATCAGGGTTAGCCGCGTAGTACTGACTGAGCGAGTAGCCTCGCGAGGCAACGCTCGGCTCGGGCCGCGCCGCGGCACGCTCGGGCGAGGCAGCGAATGCGTTTGCCTCGGGCGAGGCACATCCTGACAGACCGAGGACTTGCCTCGCGAGGCTGCTCGCTCAGTCAGTAAGTAGCTAATGACTCAAACCCCAATCGGTGCTACTGTACGAGTAACTCTTATGATATGACCCACTTTTTATCGTGCCCAACGATGAACGAACCCTCTAACGTGCACGATGAAGATGCTATGATGCAGCCTGACTAAATGCCATTTGTGTCGCATACAATCGAAGTTTCGCCGCAACGACTTTTAAGTCTATGAGACAATTATACTCGCCTCTCCCCTGTATATAGCATTTACGGACTAAATGAGACAGAGAAAGATACCGGCACATTTGAATTCACCGCTCAGAACTTGTTCCGCTACCTGATTTTCTCTATAAAAAGAAGTCTAAAGGGCGTTTTATTGTGGTATTACAGG
>OX579658.1:9613705-9801978 GCA_951230895.1 Carpatolechia fugitivella
GTTAAAAATGGGTAAAACTTAAAGATTTATATATTACAGGATCGTTAGTAGCCAGTAGGATAGGTACTGATGTAGGAAAAGGAATTTTGAAGGACAATAAATCATTATAGAAAGAAATATAGTCAAGTAACGGGTAGGCAAAAAATATATGGTTTAAATCACCAACCTCGCCACACTCACACAAGTCACCACGAGCTATGTTGATTCTGGCGAGGTGGACCGGCATACAAGCATGGCCCAGTCTCATACGTATAATAATACTAGTGACTCGCTTGACAAACCTTAATTTCGAAAACCAGGGCTTAGAAGGTTGAATTTTCGCGTAAAATTTGCCTTTTCGTTGAATACTCTCTGTCCACATCTGACTCCAGGAGTTTCGAAGGTCAGATGTGGGCAGGCAGGCCAGATCATGACAATAGTTCATGTATGCAACAGCCTCATTTGCCAGTCCATCAGCTTTAATATTACCACTGATACCACTGTGTCCTGGTACCCATGCGAAGGAAATTATAACTCCACGTTTAAAACATTCATGTAATATCTGTCGGGTTTTCAATATTATGGGAAGAATAACTCTAAAATTAAAAGGAAATTTTGATAAAGCTTGCAGAGAACTCATTGAATCAGTGAAGATTACACTCTTTTGGAGCTGTGCTACTCGGATATATTCTACAGCTGTATATAAGCCAAAGCACTCACCAGTGAACACCGATGATTCCGGAGGAAGTTTTATATGTTTTGTATTGGGAATGGTAAATCCCTACACCCACATGACCAGAAGCTGAATGTTTAGAGGCGTCAGTGAAAATATAATGATAATTATCCCAGTTTCTGTCTCTTAAATAATTGAAAGTGACATTGTTATTCGGATCATCTCTAATTATACCTAAATTTAAGACGATTTCAGGAGTATGAATTGCAAAACAAAGCGTGTTTAGAATACCTATAAGTAGGAGCTTGAATGTTTGAGAACTTCTGAAAACTTTTTATAAGGCATGGAACCGATTTGTGCGTCCAGTAACTTGATGAGTTAATGCAGTCTGAAAGTAATTTGAGCTTAGAATGAAGGGGATGACTAGAAAGCTGAAGTGCACGAAATAAAAATTTATCCGCTAAATATTGGCGGCGTAGTTGTAAGGGAGGCTCACCACATTCAACTTGTAATGCATTAATTGGACTCGACTTCATGGCATCTGTAATTAATCTCATAGCTTTTGACTGAATACTATCTAGTTTTTAAAAAAATGTTGCGCTACCTGTTTCTAGTAAGAAGGTTCCATAATCTAATACACTACGAATTAAAGCATTGTAAATCAGTTTCATACAAAAAGGGTGAGCACCCCACCAAACACCTGAAAGACTCCTCAGCATGTTTAATAAACGCTCACATTTAGCATAAATATATTCACAGTGAGGCACACCTGTTAGTTTGGAGTCTAGTAAAACACCTAATGCCTTATCATTAACAGGAATTTTTATATTATTATAATACACGGAAAATGAAGCGCAGTGCTATTTTCTAGGAAGCGACCTCCGCTTCCTAGAAAATAGCACTGCGCTACTTTTCGATGGCGATAAATCAAATCCATTTCTATCCAATCATTTTTTTAAATGTTTTAAAGAGGTAGTTAAAGAAGAAGTGGCACTTTCAACAGAGCTATTAGTGCAGTATACGAGGGCTGATTGATAAGTTTCCGAAACGACAAAGAAAAACTTTAAAAATCTATTTAAAATAAATTTATTTCTCAACGTAGTTTCCTTCTACCTCGATGCATTTATCGATAAAATGTTTTCTCCAACCCCTCAAAATACTCGTCCACGGCAACAATGACTTCTTCATTTGATGAAAATCTCTGGCCACCTAACCATTTCTTCAGGTTTGGGAATAAGTGGAAGTCACACGGGGCCAAATCCGGGGAATAGGGTGGATGCGGTAGCAATTCGAACCGCAATTCATGGAGTTTGGCGACTGCAACCATTGACGTGTGTGCAGGTGCGTTGTCATGGTGGAACAAAACTTTTTTCTTGGCCAAATGTGGTCGTTTTTTCTGGATTTCTTCACTTAATTTTTGCAGCAAGCTTGCGTAGTACTCTCCATTTATTGTTTTTCCTTTTTGCAGATAATCCACTAAAATAATCCCTCGAGCATCCCAAAAAACAGTCGCCATCACTTTGCCGGCCGACAAAACCGTTTTTGCTTTCTTCGGCGCAGGTCTTCCGCTCTCAGTCCACTGCTTAGATTGTTCTTTTGTCTCGGGAGTATAATGATGTATCCAGGTTTCATCGACTGTTACATAACGCCGCGAAAACTCGTTAGGATCTCGGTTAAACAGCGCCAAACACTCCGATGAATCGTCCACTCGACGTTACTTTTGGTCAACAGTGAGCAAACGCGGCACCCATCGCGCGCAAATAATAATAATAATAATAATAATATCATTTATTTTCAGACAATGAGCCCATAGAAGTATTAGTAAAACAGTAAAAACAGATTACTTATCTTAAAAACTAATGTTAGTATTAATAATAAAAATTACAACAAATACAAATTCTATTTATTTGGAAGCCTATGAATGACTTCAAGGTGATGCGACATCGCAGAGTCCCACCGGCACGCAAACACCCCCAGGAGACTGTTGGAGCCGGAGCGGAGCCGGGTCATGAGGGAGGCGCAGCGTTTTCGCATGATGGCGTAAAAGTCATCCGTGTGCGCCTCCGCGAACATCCCTGACGCGCTGCAGCGCCACTCCAGCCCCATCAGCAGCCTGAAAGCCTTGTTGTACTGTATACGCAGGCCGCTGTACGCCCGCTTCGAGTAACTGACCCAAAGGCTGCACGTATAGAACGACTGGCAGTGTTGTGAATAGTTTATCGATTTGTGTACATCACTATGAATGACGTATCTACATCACTATTGTATGTAAGGAAAAAAAAACATAACTGTCATCGATACCGTGTCGGCTGAGTAACCATGTGCCTTGTAATTTCTTTACTGTTTTAAAATATAAACCTCGTAGACAAGCACCCAAGACTTTCATTGAAGAGCTAGAACACCTACAACCCCACGGCGGAAGGAATCCGCCACAAAACTGGCGACCGTGAAACTGACGACCGTTAACTTGCAAGTACAACGTATCGTGACCTCCCACAAGGTCACCGGAGAACAAAGAAAGCAAGTTCAAGTTCAAAATGACGGACTACAACAAAAGGAATCATCTTCGTCGTATCTTCAACAGGAGTATCCAGCTTCTAGAACAACACATTACGAAAAAGGATGTTACAAATTCCATAATTGAGTTCGAGTACCTGCGAGAAAACTATACACATATACAAGAACAAGACCGGATTATACAAACTGACTTGCTGAAAAAATATCAGGAGGATGTCTACACGGCTGAAATAGATGAAGCGGAAGAATATAGCAGAAAATTCATCAGGTATAAACATTTTACCGACGTACTGGTACAGTCAAGATTCGCAAACGAAGGTAACAACAACACGACAAAAAATACCCTCAAACTACCGAAGATCGAAATGAAGAAATTTGACGACGATCCAAGGAACTGGTTGAGCTTTTGGGGGCAATTTAAGAAGATTGATCGTGATGAAAACCTGTGTGCGGAAGACAAGTTTCAATATTTGCTGCAGAATCTGAAAGAAGGCTCAAGTGCAAGATCACTGGTGGAAAGCTTCCCTCCTTCAGCCGAAAACTACAAGAAGGCGGTGGAACAACTAAAGTCAAGATTTGGAAAAGAAGACACATTAATACAGGTTTATGTTCGTGAGTTACTTACCTTAGTTATATCTCAACAAACTTCACTACTAAGTTTAAAAGATTTGTATGATAAACTGTCTACCTACTTATTGTCTTTAGAGACTTTAGGCATAACCGAGTCCAAATATGAAACCATTTTATATCCGTTGGTTGAATCTGCACTGCCGGAAAGCATACTTGTCGTGTGGAATAGAAGTACAGTTACAAAGCAATTGGCCCCTATGTTAGACTTTTTAAAACGTGAAGTAGAATCTGAGGAGTCAATTAGAATGGCTAGGTCTGATTTCAGCAACTTAGGTAATCCATCCACCAACAACTACATACAGCGAAGCAACCCTGAGAGCGGCATGCCCACTGCAGCTTGCATTATATCAAATGCAAGGACAGAAAAACAAGGTAAGGACTCCCAATGTTGTTTTTGTAGCAAAACTAACCATAATGTTTTTCAGTGTGGAAAAGCAAACAAAATGAGTTTAGAACAAAAGAAAAAGGCCATTAGGGAGTCTGGCTGTTGCTACATATGTCTTAAACCGGGTCACATCGCGAGTAAATGTAGAAATTTTGTTAAATGCATAGCATGCAGTAAAAGGCATTATGTGTTCCTGTGTCCACAGGTACATAAAAGTAACGATAAAGAAGAAAATGTTCTTTTAAGCCACAAAACTAATAATGAAACTTTATTACAGACATTGATGGTTAAAATCACCTATAATGGTAAATGGAAGAAGGTGAGGGCGCTGTTGGACAGTGGATCCCAACGATCATATATCAAGTCATCAGTGGCAGCAGACATGAAGTTGAAATTAGTCGGCACGGAAAATGTTAGTCACACGGTATTTGGAGGTGAAGTAAAGACTGCGAAGGTACATAAATGCTTTGAAATACAGGTGAGCAATTTAAACAACTCATTTGAAACTAAGATCATTGCATTAGAACAGTCTAATATATGTGGACACCTACCTAAAGTAAGAGATGACATTTTATTGAAAAAGTTAAAAAGCCAGAATATTGAGATCAGTGATATATATTCAACGGACACTGAAATAGGGCTTTTGATTGGTTCAGATTATCTTGGGTCCATTATGACTAATAATTTGGTTTCCTTTGATAATAATTTAATAGGGTTAGAAACCAAATTAGGATGGACATTACAGGGACCAATAAAAAATAATGGTACAGTCACGAACACTTGCTTAAGTGTATTAAATGTGTCACAGTCAGATATTTCAAATTTGTGGAATATTGAGCTGTTAGGTATTCAGGACCCCTATGAAAAAATAAATAAAGAGGTGTTAGAATTTGAAATGTTAAAATGCTTTAACGATAACATTTCAGTGAATGCGGATGAACGCTATGAAGTAGCACTTCTATGGAAGGAGGGGTGTCCAGAGCCTAGCACCAACTACGACGTGGCCCGAAAACGACTGGATAGTACTACCAAGAAGCTATTAAACACAGGTAACCTTCATAATTATTGCAAAGTATTGCATGAATGGAAGAATGAAGGCATAATATGTGAGGTTGAAAACGACGTTAAGGAAAACGGGCACTACTTACCGCACCATGCTGTGATTAAGGATTCGAGCTCCACTACCAGGGTGCGCCCAGTCTTCGATGCTTCGGCAAGGGATCAGAAAGGCATATCTTTGAACGATTGTATCAGCAAAGGTGTGAATTTAATAGAACTTATACCGAAGCTACTTATACTATTTAGACAGGGTGCATATGGAGTAACCGCAGACATTGCTAAAGCGTTTTTACAAATATCTGTCTGTGAAAATGATAGGAATTACATGAAATTTCTATGGTGGAAAGATCCTGAAAAGCGAGATGAAGTAGTGACGTACAAACACAATCGTGTCGTGTTCGGCATTAATTGCAGTCCATTTTTACTTTCGGCCACAATTAACTACCACTTAGATCATTGCCATAATAAATATGCACAGACAGCAGCTAAATTGAAAACTTCTTTTTATGTCGACAACTGTATCACCAGCTTTGACACCCGTAATGAACTTGAAACCTTTATTTTACAGTCGAAAGAAATAATGGCGCTGGCGAAGTTCGATCTGCGAGGCTGGGTGACAGCTCCTGAGACAAAAGAGATTTCTGAAGTCCCTGTACTAGGTATGACCTGGAACACAAAAGACGATGCGCTATTTTGTAGCTTTAATATCACTCATGGTACAGGACAGAAAATCACTAAAAGATATATACTCTCAGTGACGCAAAAAATATTTGACCCCCTCGGAGTACTTTGTCCAGCTACTGTTACACCTAAATACATTCTTCAACGAATATGGGAGAAAAAATACGACTGGGATGAAGAGATAACAGCAGACTTGGCTGGAGAGTTTAAACAATGGCTGAGTATGGTACATCTACTACCAAAATGCAAGATTCCGAGGCGTTTAACTGTGTCACCACTAGCACAGGCAAACACGAGCCTACACACATTTTGTGATGCGTGCGAATATGCATACGCTGCTTGTGTGTACCTAAGAACTGAGCAAAATGGTAATGTACACACACAGCTAGTACTAGCAAAGAGCAGAATCGCTCCCGCAAACAAGAAAATGTCTCTACCACGACTGGAATTGATGGGCGCTGTCATAGCATCAAGGTTGTACAATGAAGTTATAAAATCTGGGCTATTAGCTAAATGTAAAAACTATAAAGATTATTTTTGGACTGATTCTACTGTAGTGATTGCTTGGCTGAAACAACAAAAAGAATGGAAGTCGTTTGTAAGCAATAGAGTCAAAGAGATACAACAAAAGACAAATATCAACAGCTGGAGGCACTTGCCTGGAGAGTGTAACCCCGCGGATCTTCCCTCGCGTGGATGCAACGCTAAAAAGCTCATGGACTCGCGGTGGTGGGAGGGACCTGCTTGGCTGCGACGTCACGTCGACGACTGGCCCACATCACGCGCCATGGAGAACACTCTGCTCGAAGAGTCTGTGAAACGAGAAGAGAAGCAACAAACTGCCGTACACCTGGACCACGTTTCACCTCCATTCAGCGGTAGTCTGACGTACTTCTCCAAATACAGCAAAATCGTGAGACTAGTAGCGTGGATCTTGCGGCTACACCCTCGCGTAAGAAAACAGTTTAATAGAACAAGTAATATATCTACTGAAGAGTATGTGTATGCAGAGAAAACATTAATTAAATTGTTACAGAGGGAGCACTTTGTTGAAGGACCACTGCCAAGTAACCTCAACACGAAAGAAGATGATGAAGGAATCATAAGAGTTAAAACAAGGTTAGAGCTCAGTCAAGAATGTAGAGAGTTCGTGAATCCTATCCTGTTGCCTGGAAAGAACGTCGTAGTGCAGCGGTTAGTAAGACAAAGACACGAACACCTGAAGCATGCCGGGACACAACTCTTGTTGTCAGACCTCAGAAATGATTTCTGGATTCTGAATATAAGACGTCTCGCCAAGAAGACGATTTCAAAATGCGTAATCTGCAGACGGTATAAGAGCAAGCATTACGAAATACCAGAAGCGCCATTGCCGTCAGACCGCATAGAAAGCATAACGGCGTTTCAAACATCAGGTGTGGACTTTGCGGGACCGTTAATTCTACAGAACGGCGAAAAATGTTGGATCGCACTGTTCACATGTGCCACATACAGAGCGATACATCTGGAGTTGGTAGAGTCCCTATCGACAAACAGCTTCCTCATGGCTTTACGACGCTTTATAGCGAGGAGAGGTCGCGTTTGTACTATATACTCGGATAACGGCACCAACTTTCAGGGCGCAGCTAATGCGCTCAATAAGATTGACTGGGCAGAAGTCGAAGCGGCCACTGGCTGCATGCCGCAGCCGATAAAATGGAAGTTTATAGTCCCAGCTGCCCCATGGTGGGGAGGATGGTGGGAGAGACTAGTCCGCGTAGTGAAGGAGATACTACGACGAGTACTGGGCAGAGCCTCAGTGACATGGGTAGAGCTGGCTACTATTTTATGTGACGTTGAAGCGGTCATAAACGGCCGACCCCTGACATATGTAGCGACAGACGACGACTCCCTGAGGCCACTTACTCCTTCAATGTTTTTACATGGCCTACCAAATACTGAGACAGCTGACTTGGATCAAATCGACGCGAGAAGCGCAAACGTTAGGTATAGATATATGGAAAAACTGCGCTCAGACTTCAGGCAGCGATTCAGGAACGAATATATTTCGTTACTGGTCAGCCGTAACAGAGGTAAGTCCATTCATCCAACTGTGGGCGATGTTGTACTAGTCGAGACCGACTCGGGTCGTCTACACTGGCCGTTAGGTGTAATAAAGGAATTAGTTGCAGGTACAGACGGCCGGGCGAGAGTGGCGCGGGTGCAGACGGCGACGGGCGAGAAACTAAGAGCGTGCCAACGACTCTACCCACTGGAGGTGTCGGCGGACGCAGAAACGTGGCCGCAAGCCGCTACTGACTACGGTCGAGGTACGACCGAGGATAATGACTTGCTTTCCAACTCTAGCTGTGCTCTAGAGAGGGAGGCACCTCACAGATCGGACGAGACCCCTATATATCCGGTGAGTAGTGGATCCCAGCCATTCTCTGCGACTACTAGACATGGTAGGGTTGTCAAAATACCGCGAAGGTTTCTGGACTGAAGGCCAGTTGTTTTGTGCGGTGCTCACCTATTTTACTTGTGATATCGATGACTAAGCGTTCTAAGTTTATTATTTTACATATTGGGACTCATTATTATATACTTGTTACTAGACATAGCTAATAAGACTGACATTATTTGAATATGATTTTAGAATTTAGTGTTGACAATGTTAAAGGCTATGTAGACTGGTTTTTTCAGCTTTCAATACTGTTTAATGAGAATAATAATTTATTATTATTGTAATAATTTATATTTATTTTATATGTTGGACGTAAAGAGTGTAACATGTAAAGTTCTATGTAGGCATAGAAAGGCATGTTGCACTAAGCCTTTTAGAGTGACGTTACCTCTATCACTAGATGGTATAGCTATGTGTTATTCTATTGTGAATGTTATATACAATTTTATTATTATTGTTTTGTAATACGAGGTAACTTTTTTTTAATTGACTACTTAGCTAAATAAATTCATGTATAATTTGACGTCTGTAATTAGTTGACTTGGAACTATTTATATGGAAATTCGTAATATGACTAGTACATCTTCAATTTTCTTTGTGGTTGAGAGGATGTTGTGAATAGTTTATCGATTTGTGTACATCACTATGAATGACGTATCTACATCACTATTGTATGTAAGGAAAAAAAAACATAACTGTCATCGATACCGTGTCGGCTGAGTAACCATGTGCCTTGTAATTTCTTTACTGTTTTAAAATATAAACCTCGTAGACAAGCACCCAAGACTTTCATTGAAGAGCTAGAACACCTACAACCCCACGGCGGAAGGAATCCGCCACAGGCAGTATGCTTTAAAAAGCGTAGTCTTAACGTCTCTGGTACATCGTGCAAACCTTCGGGCCAGCATGTTTCCACGGACAGCCAACGACCTACGTTCCCTCTCGATATCGCAATCATCCTTCAAATCCTCAGTGACCCAGTGGCCCAAGTACTTGAACTTACTTACTCTACGAAGAGCAACTCCACTAAGTGTCACTTCGGGTATATTGATATAGTTTTTATTCCCCGACTTAAAAACCATCAGTTCACTTTTGCTGGCGTTGTACTTGAGCCCATGAGTCACCGCGTATGATTCACACAGAGATAACAATTTCATTATAGCGCCAATCGATGGGCTCAGCAGCACCATGTCGTCAGCATAACTAATATTGTTTATACAGACTCCATCAATGTGACAACCAATCTGTGTGCTGCTGAGTTCAGTGATTAGCTTGTTTATATAGAGGTTGAATAGTAGGGGCGAGCTCAGCCCCCCCTGCCGCACCCCACACTCCAACCTATACACGCTTGATTCTGCACCTGCCCACTTCACACTATTCCTTTGGTGGCTATACCAAAAACGAAACAATGATATGACTTCAGGAGGCAATGTAGTTTCATCACGCAGCTTATTCCATAGCACCTCGTACGACACGAGATCGAAAGCTTTCGATAAATCTAAGAAACAGCCAAAAACAGGCGTTTTTCTAGAAGTGTAGTACTGTACAGTCTGCTTGAGACACAATATAGCGCTTTCCGTCGAGAGCCCTGGCCGAAAACCAAACTGTGCATCGTGCAGGTCGACATTTATCGCCAACTGCCTCTCAAGCAGACTGTCAAGCACCTTAGCGATAACAGTGGCTAATGATATTGGCCTGTAATTAGCTGTGTCCGAAATATCTCCAGTCTTATTTTTAACTATAGGCACTACTATCGTGTACATAAGATCCTGCGGTAAGTAGCGATGGTACAAACACAGATTAAAAAACAAAGCAAGACATCTCGCTATGTGCGGGCCAGCGTGCTTCAAGTGCTCGATGCTGAGGCCGTCGTGCCCAGGGGACTTCCCTCTAACCATCTTCTTTATTACAGAGGAAACCTCTTTAGCAGAGAACCTCACAGATGGTTCGTCAGGTACTTCCTCAGCATCGTTCACCCCTTCATCACGCACCAAAGGCGAATTTACAATAAAATGGCGCTTAAATAACTCTGCTATATCTGAGGGTTCACTCATACCAGCCACACTCACAGGCCGGCCCGTTTTACCATTAAGTTTACTAGTTGATTTCCAAAACCTCCCAAATTGTTTTTTTGAATGACTTTCAGCTAATATATTCATTTTTAGTTGCTCCTGATTGTCTTGGCAATATTTCAATTTAGCCTTGAAAATCCTTCTAGATTCATACATACTATTATAGATGTCTCCACTCTTTGGTTTGCCGTATGAAAGCCAAGCTAGGTAATGTAATCGGGCCTCCCTGTGAGCACAACTAACATGTTTATTCCACCCAACAACGTGTTTTTGTTTCTTACGCCTACCGTCGTCACCATAAGACAACCGGGCTCCTTCCTTCAGTATACTAATTATTTGACTATACATACCATCCAATATTAAAAAGTGACTAGGGTCAGAACACATTTTATAAGCACAGTTTGTACATTCAACAGGAAAATCAACATACTTAAGCTTAGAGTTACAATATTCTAAATACACATTTATTTGATTGCTGTCTCTTTCGCCCCAACGTATTTTATCGCAACGCAAAGGCGATGTTTCTAACTTTAAATTAATCAAATTCATATTACACTCAAACGTAACAGGCAGGTGATCTGAGGGATACACGCCGTATAACACGGTCGCCTTATCAATAAGTGGCCTGGCAGCGCTGGTCACTACACAGTGGTCTAACCACCTCCGCGAACCACTCGCCTGACATACGAAAGTAAACGTGTCCTTAGGTAAAAGCTCGTAGTCGACACAGGTCCACGATTGCTCTGGACCGGAACACACCTCTAACAATTCACCAAAGAAACGCTCGCCTGGATGCGCGTTGAAATCGCCCAGGATAACAGCTGATTCCACGCAACAACTTTCAATAATCGCATTTATCTCACTAAGACACTGTGTGAATTCTACTAAGCTGACACTTTTTTTATCATCAAACGGCATGTACACAGACAAAAACAGCAAAGATCTATTTTCGTGTGTAATTTTGATTGCAACTATGCGGTCACTGCCGCACGTAACCACCGCTACCGAGGGAAATGCCGACTTTCTCCACAACAAAGCCACGCCACCATAGGGTCTGCCTAAAATCACTCCAGTCGAGGTATCCATGGCGGATTTACCTGTATAAGCGAAATCTTCATCCAGGCTACCTAGGTACGTGACGTCATGAGGCCAGATCCATGTCTCTTGAAGGGCTATTACGTCATTAGATTGGCATAATTTCCTCACGCACTCAGCTGATCTCTTCACACCTTTACAATTGAACGTAGCTATATTTATATTTCTAGCGTAACTATCCATTTTATTGTTTGTGTTTTTCATTCACATGCATAGGCTTAGCCCTGTCTGTATTCTTAAAAAGGACAAATTTCCTGAACGTGATTCCTTCCGGCCATAAGCTGTCATCCAAAAACGTACCTAGCTTATGCTTCGATACATAAACCTTAAATGAGTTATATAGTCTCTCAGTTTTCGTGTTAATTTTTACCAATTTCACGATTTCATGTGTTTTATTCTTTATGTATTCACAAATGTCATTTTCCGTCGTCTCTTTACTAACATTCGATATAAAAAGCGGGACTTTGGACTCTGCCGCTTTAAAGTTTCCAGTAGGAGAAGACAAAGCCTTTCCTGTCATTCCTACGAAACGATTTTTAGACTTCCGTCTTTGAATTAAAGTCCAGTTTTCGTCCCCGCCGTGTCCCTTCCCGTTACCGCTGCTTACTACCTCTGCCATAGTCAGCTGTTTCTTATCAGTCGAATAATTTTCTAACAAAGTTGAATTCATAGGAACGAGAGGGATCCCCCGTCTTTCATCCTCTTGAGTGTGAGCGAGCGAACGATAGTTCAACTTGTTGCTGCTTACGCCATCCTGAGTGTGACCGCTGCTATCGTCTATAATACTAGCTGCACGCGCGGTATGTATGTGCGCGCCAGCGTTCGCTGTGTGCTCTGGCGTTGCGCCTGCGTCACCGTCAGCTGATAACTCATTGACAGGCGGTAGACCGATACTGCCAAGAGGTCCACTGTCTAAAACATACCCTCCTCTCTTCGAGTTTATGTTATTGGCATAAAATGACATTGGAGTTTTTGCCCTATTTAACTCCAATTTAACGTCTTCAAACTGGTCCAGAGTAACATAATTATTTTTGATTTGTTTCACATCTGCTTGAAGTACCAACAAATCCTTCAACAATTTCGTGACGTCGACATGATCAAACGATATCGGCGGCAATTTGTTTAGATCGTAAGCCACAAAAATTGGCAAATTATCTGGATGCGTAGTTTTAAACACCGATATAATATCTTCAAGATCTTTTAGCCTTTTCTGTTTACGTCTGGATATACATTTTTGTTCTGTTTTGGACGATGTAAACAACAATTTCTTCGCTGCATCAACTTCCTCCTCGGAGAAAGCCGTCTCACAGATCCGAATTAAACTTTCGTCATTCATCACATCATGTTTATTACGAATAAACGCAAGTACTTCCGAAATAACAACATTACACGTAACACATTTAAGCGTATTCACAGCCATCACTGGGCGCACAGTTATCTGCGACGACCGCACGACGACGACTTTCATAAGCAAAGCTTTTTCATTCCCAAATGTTGGTGCAAAATATTAAAAACGCGTTCAGATGAAATGCTCACCATCTCTGCTATCTCTCGCAACTTCAAGCGCCGATCAATCAATACAATTTTGTGAATTTTTTTGATCATGTCCGGATTCGTGACTTCATTTGGACGGCCAGACCTGTGGGCGTCTTCGCAGCTCTGTCTTCCACGTTTAAAATCAGTTACGCAGGTGTGAATTGTACTCAATGCAGGAGCAGAATTACCTAAAACACTGTCTAGCTTGGTTTTAATCTGGGTTGCTGTTTTCTATTTTAAAACGTAAAACTTTATCACCGCACGAATTTCGTTTCTTTCCATTGTTAAGAAAATTTACGACAGAGAAAGTTCTACGTCCTATCAAACAAATTCCACCAGTTCGATTAAATTCAAATTTGGCGTTCTATTTTCAAAAAGATGCCAAAATATAATGTAATATTTTTTTTTTTTGCGTATCATTTTTTTAAGTTCGTCGTTTCGGCCAGTTATCAATCAGCCCAGGTACTAACAAATCGTCAGCATACTGGAGAATACTCACATTATCGTCCAACGATGTCTCGAGGTCAAAGGTATAAATATTAAACAATATCGGACTTAAAACAGAACCCTGTGGCAGGCCCTTCCATACCAATCTGGTTTCTTCTTTGCCATCATCCAGGAATAAATGGATACGCCTCTCATATAAAATATTCATAATGAAGTTAGATAAAATAATAGGAATGTTTAAAAAATCCATTTTCTTCTTTAGCACACTCAAAACAACATTGTCATAAGCAGCGTTTATGTCAAGAAATGCTGCAACCACAGATTTATTAAAAGAGAACGCTAATCTTACATCGGTCACAAATATACTAATGCTGTCTATTGTACTCCTGCCTCGTCTAAACCCAAACTGATTTCGGCCTAACAAATCCCCACTCTCCACAAACCACTCCAGACGGTTTTTTACCAGAAGTTCGGCAATTTTCATCAGAACTGATGAGAGAGCGATAGGTCTATACGACGAAGGATCGGATGTATCTTTTTGGGGTTTCTAAATTAGGATAACTTCTTGGGATTTCCAAGATGAAGGAATATTGCCTGATAATAAAATTGAATTAATAAGTTGGAGGAAATAAGAGAGAGAATCATCACTAAGGTGGGAAAGAAAAGAATAAGGGATCCCATCAAACCCCGGAGCAGAATCTTTGACTTTGGCCAAGACGCCCTTTAATTCAGCTAAAGAAAAAGGGCGATTGAGATCTTCAGGGTCGTCTAATATAAAAGGAATAGTGCTATGTAATAATATATTTTCTGGAACTGAAGGTGGCGCTAAATTATTTAAGAATTTATCAGCCAAAGCAGAAGGGATTAGACGAGGAGTAGAGTCTTTAAAAGCGGATCGAAATCTTCTTATGTTCCGCCACACTTCAGAAGGGTGCACGTTAGGAGATAAGGACAGACAAAAGGCCCGCCAACTGTCAAACTTTTTCTTTTTGAATAGTTTACTAGTGTTTGCCTCAGAAAGTTTAATAAAATTTTCCTCAGAACCACATTCATTGTAAACTAATTCTATTTCTTTTCTACTTCTTACAGCCTCAGTACATTCGCTATCCTACCAAGGTGGGGATGGAATGCAGTTACTGCCCCTACCCTTCTGAGGAAAAACTTCATCAGCAGTTTCAATAAAAGCCTTAGCTGGCAATGATGCACAGAGAGGTTCACTTCCCTGATTTACACTGGGAAGAGATATAATTCTACGTTCTAATCTTCTATTAAACAGATGCCAATCAGGGTCGTTTAATTTATATTTAAGTCTTGGTGGTCGCTTCTGAACCGCACTAGGAGAAAGGGGGAATTCTATCAGAATCGGATGATGATCACTACCAAAGGTTGTTGACAAAGTTTGCCAAGTTACTGAAGACGCTTGACTAGGAGTACATAAACTAAGGTCAGGAGCACTTTTACCTTCATTGGGACCAGTGCGTCGTGTTGGAGAACCATCATTAAGAAGACAAATATTATAAGTATCTAATAAATCCAATACTATAGACCCATAATGGTTTGAAGTGGAACTGCCCCAAGATTGATGTTGGGCATTAAAGTCTCCTAGAATCACATATGGTTTAGGGAGTGATGCAATTATATTACTAACTTCTTCAAAAATATCAACAGTGGGATGAGCAATATATAAAGATACAAAACAAATATTATGAACTATAGCAGCAATTATAGACAGATCATCATTGTGTGAAGGAATAGGGTGAATTAGTAAAGGCAGTGGGGTGCCTTATTAATAAAGTGACACCACCATAGCCATCAAAACGATCCTCTCTGAGGCATGTATAGCCAGGTAACTTAAAATTTGAAACAGGTTTAAACCAAGTTTCCTGGATAGCAAAAATAAGGTTTATATTTATTTATAAAAAAAAATATCAGATTTTTTTGAAAATGCGCTTCTACAGTTCCACTGTAGGGCGTTGGACCGACTGTCCATTATTAATATTTATTAGTTTAGAAATTGATTCACAGTTGTTAGCATCGTTGGACGGTGAGTTCATGTTTACATTTAAAAATTTTATGAGGGCCAAAATAAGATCTTTAACCGAAGAAATGAAATTGGTAGATTTGTTACTATCATTTTGAAAATTGAGAGCGCATCCATCAACGGGATTGGACATATTGTAATCTTTAGTTAATTTATTATGAGCAGCAACATCATACCCTTTGGATATAATATTATGGGGGGAACGGGGTTTTAAAAATACAGTTTTTTTATATGAACTATTTGTATACTGTTTAGTATTAGAAACATTCTGCTGTGTCTTTGGAAAGTCATTAGTAGTAGAAGTAGTCAGAAGAGCATCTGCATAGTACCTCTTCAACACTGGTGCATGTTGTTTGGAGGCTTCTTGATATGAGAGGCAGCTTTTAGCCATTGTTTCTTTAATGGTTTTCTGCCTTTCATATTAAGGACACCTTTTACTATTTGCATAATGGTAACCATTGCATAGGAAACAACAAGAATTTTCTTCATTTAATGAACAATTTATCCCTTCGTGAGTATCTTGACCGCACTTGAAACATGTCTCTGTCTCTACACAAATCCTTAACGTGGCCAAACCTGCAGCATCTGTAGCATTGGATTGTAGGGAATATATACAAATCAACAGGTAAGGCAGAATAACAAAGAAATATCCGTTTAAGCACAACCTGTCCGTCAAATGTGACCACCACTGATTCCGTGGATTTAAGTTCAGAGATGTCATTACTAGTTACTTTCCTTTTCAGGCGTCTTACCTTTAATACAGGACCACAACCAATTGGAACACCAATGTTTTCTATAATCTCTTCCTCCGACCAATCAGCCGGGACGCCACGTACAATACCCATACGGGTTACATTAAAAGATGGGATGAAAGCTTTATAGTTGCCTGCTTCTAGCAATGGACTGTTGATAAAATTGTTTGCATCTTGGTAATGCGAGAAACCTAAAGAAACCTTGTTTCGTCCAATCCGCTTCAAACTGCCATTCACAATATTATTAAATTTATTAGTTTTGAGAAACTTCCCAAAAGATATGGGGTGAAGGGTAATACCATCGTTCGAGGTTTGTTGAACTCTTTGCACATGTACTACATATGGCGAAGAGTCACAAGACTGATATGAATGCCTAGCAAGTGAGGGCTGTTGTGGTACATTTTTAGTTTGAGTCTTGTCATTTGTAATAATTTTATCATCATGCTTTGGCCTAGGGTGAGTCGAACATATATTTTCTTCCGAAGAACCTTGAAAGACGTTTTCAAGGCATTGACAGTCGTTTTCATGAAGTGCTTTACCTTTGCGGGTTCGGCTACGATTTTTATTGCAAGTTTTGCATACAATTCTTGAACAAACATGTTTACGAGTGTTTGACGAACAGTCTGTCGCGGAACCATCAGTTTCCATCCTATCATTTACTCATTTGCTACTGTCACATGATAACCAACTGTGGGAACGGTGTTATGAGAAGATGGAGAACTTGTCCCACCAGGATCTGTCCCCCCGGGATCACCCGGGGGCATCATCATGGAAATAGAAAAGATAAAAACTTACCAATGATAAATTGTGATATTTACACTAAGGAAAACTACAAAATATATACAAAACTACAACTAAGCACTAATATTATACAAATAATATATTAAATAAATGAAAATCCTCCCGGAAACAAAAAAAAAAAAAAAAAAATAATTATATAATTATATAATTTTCACAAATGCAAAATATTTTCGACCGCCACGAACGTTTCCCGCGCTTTTTCCCTTCTTAATTATTTAACACTTAGCTTCATTTTTTTTTTAATTTTTGGTTTCAATTCTGGTAGTCCTCTTTAGTTATTTTACTTTTATGTTACTTGTTATGTATTGTGTTTACCTAGAATGCTGTGCTCGCCTGTAATAGGTACATGCATCAGACCTAGACTTAAGTTAAAATTTGTAAGAGTATCAATGCATGGCGTTTTAAAATAAAATAAAAATAAAAATAATAATAATTACGACAGAGCGTACAGAATCAGACTGCGCAGAGCCGTTTGACAAACCATTCAAACCGACCTCAAACGGTTTGATCAAACACGTAAGGTTTGAGTCAAACCGTTTGACCGTTTACGGGGCCCATAACGTAGACAGCACGTACAGTTGCGTCGCGGATAGCTAGCGTCAGTTTGAGTGCAGGTTTAACTTAACTACCGGAAGGCTCATTTTTGTTTATTATTCTGTTAGGCAATCGTTAGCGACATCAAGAAAAGAAAAACCATCCGATTAAGGCAGAATGCAGATATTCATCGACTGGTAAGGGTTCATAACGTAGTGATTATAATGCTTGTTTATTTATTGTTTGTACGAGGGAGGTTAGCTTGGAATAAAGCTTCCCCCATACCGCGAGCGTTATGCGTATTCACATTATAAGTATAAGACCGACCTACCTTGAGACCATCACCAGGACTGTCACAGTCACATTATCACAGAGTACCTTTTATCACATTATTTAGAAAAAATATACAAAAAACCCAGCTGCGTGAAAAATTTAAAACTTTCTAACTTAATTGAAAAGATGCAAACAAGTTTTATTTTTGTTTTGTTTTGAATGATCGTGCTTAATAGTGTTCACAATAGCAGTCGGAGGCATCAAAATATTCATAATTCACAAAAACGCTATGATTGAACATTTTGTGAATATTTGATTCCTCCGACTGCTATTGTGAACACTATCAACCACGATCATTCAAAATAAAACAGAAAAAGAAATTGCTTGCATCTTTTCAATTCATTTATTTATTAAGTTTGAAAGATTTAAATTTTTCACGCAGTCGGGTTTTTTGTTTTTTTTTTTTTTAATATATTTTTTTATTTTAATATTTTTAGTTTTCGTTATGAATGACTGATATTGTTGTGTCTCTTCCACATATTTATCATATAGATAATTCAATTTAAAACGTTGAGGCTGTAGAGCGTGCCAAAGAATGCATACACTTGAAAAACAACCCTCCTTAAAATCAATCGGGTAAAAAAGGACTCTTAACTAACCAAAAAGTTTAGTAGCCTTACATGTATACAGGTTATGTTTTCATTTTATAATTCATCCGCACAATAACGTGAACATAAAGTAACTTTTAAATTAAATTTGCGCGCTTATTGCATCATTTTGTCACTATTTTTTGTTATAGTATTTACCTATACACACGCAATCTAAAAGCACTTAACAGAAGTAATCTATTAATAACTGGAAGTATATATTATCCAATCACGTTATGATTAAACTCTACCTGATTCGATATTTTTTTGCGTTGGCCCTTAATATGCAATTACGCACTGCGAGATGAGATGAGAACTGGCCGTTTTCATACAAAAATGTACCTACATCAAGTTATACACCGGGGTATCTTGCGCGTTGATAATAGCTTATATCCTCTTTAGGTAATAGTGTCTACTAGTTTGCAACAAAAATGTATAGCTTGATGAGCTGTCTATGTACAAGAGAGGTTCGGCTGAAATAACGTGAAAACGCATATCGCTCGCGGTGTGGGGAGCCTCTATGAATAATTTAATTTGACAGCTGTCAGCTGTGCTGTGTACGGCTGCTCGTTCGTCGCCAGTGCTGCCAAGTTAGGCGACTTTTCGCCATTTAGGCTACTTTGAAGGGTGCCGCGGCGACCAATAATTGCAATTAGGCTATCTCGAAAAAAAAAATGGGCGAAATTAGGCTGCTACAAACTTAAATTCCAATCAGTTGAAAAATGCGTGAGATGTTAGTAATATTACTTCTTTGAACAAACTAATTCTTGATTTTCTTTTAGTAAAAGGTTAAAGATATTAATGAAAGTGAAATAAAAAATGGAAGCAAGCAATAATTATTAATAAACCTTGAATATCCTTTTCTTGATTCGTTTTATTTAGTTTAAAGTTTGTTTTATATTACAAAAAGTTTATGGCTTAGTGATTTAAGTAACCAAAATGTTTAATTGACCGAGCGAGCGAAGCGTTTCTGCTTCAGCTTGGCCAAAATTGCTTTTGTATGTTCATCTGTTTGTTTCACTCAACAGGTCGCGTTTCTCAACCGATTCTCGTGAAATTTTGTGAGCAGGTTCGATAAATTAATCAAATTTTCTGTCAAGTCACTTTTTGGAATTTTTTAAAGATGACGGAGTTATGGGGGTTGCCAGCTTACAACGTCCACCGCTGAAGCTGTTTTTCTCTAGTCACATTTCTCAACCAATAATAATAAAAAAACAAATATAAAATAGAATAAAATTTAAAAAAAGTTAGGTATGAGGGTTGGAATTGGAATGTAAAAAAATCATAAATCAGCCATTTAAAAAAAAATTACTCGCGAGGTCTACAGCTCACTTTATATACGTTAGGTATCTCGTTTTTATGAAATAAAATAGGTATATATAAAAATTATGTCCTTAAGTATTTTATTTGACCACTTTCAGGTTGAGGAGATTCCGTCGAAGTTACATTTAAAATAGATGTATTTGTATCTAAAAAGGAGGTGCTTTGTAGCGGTTTAGGCGACTTGTCTAATATTCGGGCGATTTCAGGCTACTTTACTTTGAAAAAAATTGGGCGACTTTAGGCTACTTGGATAAAAAAAATCTGCGACTTGAGTCTAAAAAGACTTGGCAACACTGTTCGTCGCGCACTTGTGGCGCACTTCGAGTTCTTTGGTTATTTTGTTTGTGTGGCATGGCTAATGGCACATTGGTAGCAAACCAACAATAAAATCAATTGATTCTGTCGCCTCATACACACATAATACCTACTGTCAAAAAACTGATAATCACTGCACGGTTGGTTGGTTTATTGTGACAATAGGTAGTAGGTACTCAAAACATCCATCGTAATACAGTGGTGTAGCCGAGTGATATGTGGTGATCAGCTCACTGGAGAAAGGAACAAGAAACGGCGAGATCTAGCGAGCGATGTCGGAGACTTCGGAAACTACGAAGATAAGTGTGTGGCACTACTTTGAAAGATGCCAGGATGAATCAAACAAGGCAAGGTGTTTACTTTGTCATAAAATATTAGGATGTTCTACTTCAGCTAATTTAAGACACCACCTCACAAGCATTCATTTCAATGAAGTTGACTTGACCATTATGAAATCAAAACATAAGTACCGAGTTTTGAATAACAATAGTGACACAAGTACAAGGGAATTGATCCACAGGAGTTTTAGTAAAGTAGAAGGAGACAAGCTAGCTATGTGTAAAACGTGTCATAAAATATTATCATACAGAACAACTATAGCTAATCTTAAAAAACATTTAATAAATGCTCACCATGATGAATATTCAGCATTAATTGAAGGTGTGAAAACTGAAAGCTTTGTAAAAAGTGATAATGAGGAAGAAACTTATTTTGAAGAAGTTGATGATGATGACAACAACTCTGATACTTCCAACAAAAAAATTGAAACTAGAAAATTAAAAAGAAATTTCAATAATTTAAATGACGAAGACAATTACACAGAAGTTGTTTACTTAGAAGATGAAGAACATAACCATAGGATTAAGTATAAAATAAAGAAACCACATTTAAATGAATCTATAAAGCAACAAATCAACAAAAAAAGGACCCCATCAATGATGTCCTCATGTGAAAAATGCAATTATTTACTTGAGAAAAAATCTGATTGTGATGTTATGTTTAAAAATAGTGAGCTGGACAAATTTGGCCAATATGTAGCATGCTTGCTTGAAAGCCTACCAAAACATGTATCTACCAAACTGCAAATGAACATTTTTAATCAAATCATGGAAGAAAAATTAAAGAATGAAAGTATAGATGAAAACCATACTATTGTTGCTAACAATCAAACTGAGCCAGAAAACACACATGATAACTTGGAAAGTAAAGACTTTCAGGATATAAATAGTACCTAATAAATACAGAATTTACAGGACAAAAACTAACTACATCACAAGTGAAATTTTTTAATAATTACCTGTTATAAAATAGGTATTAAGTATATTAAAATGATGACAAGTTTATACAGAATGTTCTAAAAATTTTGAATAAATACCTACTTACATGCAAAATATGTATACATACTATAACTCTATTTGTGTTGCACTGTACTTATTATACTGTATGTAATTATTTACTTTATAAATGGGTACGGTACCAAATTATTTCTGTGTATCTACTTATCAATATCCGAGGCTCGGAGGCCATTAAGTATATTTAATTATATTATGTATGTACCTAATGAAACAGTTTTTCATTACGTGACTGCCCAAAAAAAGATAGATAGATAGATAGATAGATAAAAACGTTTATTCAATGATACAGTACAAGAACAACAAATACAAAACAGAGTATACACTAAGAAGAAACAATAAAATATATGTTATCGCTGATGTACTGCACCCTTGAATGGGCCCTAACTCAGCATAATGTTGCGACGACACGAGGCACGTCACAACGCTGTTCTTCCGTTAGTGCCGTAGTAGTGTGAGTGCGCAGTTAATAAGGAAAAAGTCATAGAATTAAAATTGTAGCCACTGTGTGAAGGTGTAAAACCAGATTCAAAAATGGACATCTATAAATATATAAATACATATATACAAAAGGAGTGTAAAGCGCCCACTACACTCTCGTCCGAAGTTCTTCGACGAAGTGTCAAATTGGTGTCAAAGTGAAGCCCGAAGCGAAGTTGCACGAAGTGCCTCTCTATACTCTCGTCCTCGGCCTACTTCGATCAACTTCGCGAGTAGTGTAGTGGACGCTTTATGTGTTAAGGGCTCATGTGTTGTAAGCTTAGATGAAATATAGTATATATGATCTAAGGTTGTAAGTCATATCAGCCCGAGCGTCACGGCGGCGCAGTCGTGTTTAAAATTTTTAGATGATTATTGTTTAAAAAAATAAAGGGCGCATTCTGAATCAAACTTTCAGCGCTGTCAGCGATCAGAAAAGCAAAAAAATGTATGGTTGACAGTGATTCGGAACGCGATTACGGGTACTTTAATCGATTTCAGCGCGTCTCGGAACGCAGGGAAAGACAGCGGCTGCGAACCGCCCGCGCCGCCGCCGGCCGCTCACTTCCCTCTTTACCGGTCGTCGTCGGCGGCTATGACGCAATCCGTGACGTCACAATGGCTGCCGTAGTCCCACTGACAGTCCCTGTGTTCCGAGACGTGCTGAAATCGATTACAGTACCCGTAATCGCGTTCCGAATAGCTGTCAGCCATACATTTTTTTGCTTTTCTGATCGCTGAAAGTCTGTTTCGGAATGCGCCCAGTGATTCGGTACGCGGTTTTGGGTACTCAAAGTGATTTAAGCGCGTATCGGAACGCTGCCGTATCGACTCGAAGTCGAGCATTCTGATCTGAATCAGACTTTCAACGCCACGCCCCGCGTCGCCACCGCCGTCCGTGATCAGAAAAGCAAAAAAATGTATAGGTTTCTTACGCGATTGCAGGTTCTGTAAATTGATTACGCTATGCGCGCACTAGAGACATTTGACTCTCGAGACACTATGTGCCTCTCTTTCGCACTCTAGTAAACTTGATGAGAGAGACATGCTGTCGCCGGAAAACCGCGAATTGGGGAGAGTGCGTGCGCGAACGCTTGCGCACCTTAAAATATCCTGCGCATCTGACCGCTTCTTCATCATCACTGTCGCCGCGACAAAAGTCGCCAGCTCTACAGTGTGTCCCGGAACGCAGTGCTTGTCTTGGTCGTTTTTTTTTTTTTTGCGACATTCATTCATTCATTTGTCTGTCAAAGAAGTATATTTTGCAGTTTTTTGTGTTCGGTTATGTGTTATGTTCACGTTATGTTCTTCTTACATCCTCTTAGATGTTCTTATCTTAGTAATAGTAAATATTGAATTGTTTCGAACATAATAAAATATTTCAGTTTTTCATAAGCGGCGTAAAGTGATATCAAAATAAACTTAATTGTAAGTAAAGAAAAAGCATCTAATAAAATATTGTTTGTTTTGTTATTATTGCTCAGTGTGGAAGACAAATCTATTTTTCAGAAGAATTACTGTAAAACTTAACAATGGGGCCACCTAAAAAGATGAAAAAATATGATTCTAAGACTGGAAATGACAGAGGTATTTATCACTTATATTTCAATCAATCAATCAGCCTATTGCAGTCCACTGCTGGACGTAGGCCTCCCCAAGAGTACGCCAAAGCGCACGATCACCCGCTTATATTTACATGTACTTATATACCTACTTTATTGCACAACGCAATGTAACTTCAATCGTGATTTTTAGGAAAAAAGAGCAAGGGAAAGGTGGAAGAAGAAACCATAGATCTTGTGGACGATGAAAATACGGAGAATGTGGGGGTTCCGGCAGCTGCTACACAAGACGCTGAGAAAATGGACCAGGTGCCAGAGGACGAGTTCGGAGCTAAAGATTACAGGTAAGTACTGAAGGGGTACTCTGAGCGTAGGAACCTGAAGGCGACCTTCTGACCTAGCAATCTATTATTTGGAGAGGTCCCAAGATCGCTACTCTGTGTAGAACCTAACCTAACTGGTAAGCTATGAAAATGTAGAAAATACGAGACTCAAGATTTTTTTCTCTTGTAAAGCAATTATTTAACTGAAGACAAAAAACTAAAATAAGCATGTTCGAACTAATCAAATCCCTTTCAAAAATACAGATATCTTTTATAACCAGTAAAATTGAAAAGGTTGTAAATAAAAGGTGTGAACACGACAGTATTTACTTGTGCAAATATAATATAGTAATTATATTTGTTGTTAAAAAAGGGAATCTTTATTATGACTACAATAACTCCAATTTGCATAACACATACAAGAGACAATTGAATTGTTTTTTTTTACATAAGAGTTAATAATTGTCTGAAAATAGCAGGCTTTGATCCGCTGTTAATATTAAGGGTAATATAGTGGGTGTGGACTTTTTTAAGTGTTGATTAATGCACTGCATCAGTTTGAGGACCCCTGTTGCTCACACCCTGTGTATATATTATATACAGTTGTTTATGTGTATTACAGATTTTTATTGTTACAGATTATGTCTGCAAACGAAATATCTAATAAATTATAAAGCAGAAAATAAATTAATAATTGAATGAAAGATTACTTTTTTCATTAATTTTCTGCTTTATAATTATTATGTGCTTACTTTTACTTACATTTTTTTAATTTCAGGACCCAAATGGCACTTAAGCCAGACAATGCAAGCAGACCATTGTGGGTTGCACCAAATGGTCACATTTTTTTAGAGGCTTTCTCCCCAGTATACAAGCATGCCCATGATTTCCTGATCGCTATAGCTGAACCAGTATGCAGGTAAATATTTTTTCATCTCTCATGCTCTGAAAGTAATCTAATTGGGTCATTCTAATTCCAAACTTTATTTTTCTTATTGTCTATAAATAACCTTAAGCGGGCTCTACACTCACGCCGCGAAGGGCGCGAACCGCGAGTGTGGATGGTTTCGCGGTCGCGCTTCGCGGCGTTCCCCGTTCAGTGGGAACTAACGTTCCTTGAGTGTTATCAAGCAGAACCTGTACTTTGGCAAGCCCAACATGAATCTCATAAATTAAAATACATGATGCATGGATGCGAATTAGTGCAGTCATGGAAATTCCTGGTTCTGTTGCGTGCAATGGATTTGTGTCATCCACCACCTCCTTCTCCTTCATTTCTTTTTCATCATATTTTTTTCAATAAAATGTACATTTACAAGTTTAAAGTAACATCTATTACAACAAAAATAAACAATAATAAAGAGAAAAAAATAAATAGTGATATAATAAATTTTATCTGTTTTTTGGACACACTAAAGCCCACAGTGTCAGAGAAGCTGCTGCTTCAACGTCCATTTCAGTCAAATGCGCGAACGTAATGCGAAAGGTTGCGAGTGTAGAGGGGCTATTTTTTAGTGAGGTGTTCACGCCGCATGAATGCGCGGCTGCCGCGGTCAGCGGGGAGTGTAGAGCCCGCTTTTGGTTATTAATATGAAACTTGATTCATCAGCTTTTGAAACCATTTTCCAGGCCACAACATATCCACGAGTATAAACTCACAGCATACAGCTTGTATGCAGCAGTGTCTGTGGGGCTGCAAACACAGGACATCGTCGAGTATCTGCAGAGGTTGAGCAAGTGTGCTGTACCTGCTGGTATCATTGAGTTCATACAACTCTGCACTCTGTCTTACGGGAAGGTGAAGCTTGTGCTCAAACATAACAGGTATTGTTATAGATGACACTACTTTTCAATGTTAAGGATTTAATAATAGCAAATAGACATGATTAATATGAAAGTTATTTATATTTTTCTAGGTTTTCATGCACAATAATTGTTAAAAATTAAATCAAAGCAGTTCAAAATTAATTGAAATGTCTTACACATAAAACGAATTCAGGCGGATTGAGAATTATTATAATTATATATTTTTCTATTAGTTTCAATATGTTAATGAATCCAAAACAAGTTATATTTTTACGCAGATATCTTGTTGAAAGCAAGCATGTGGAAGTGCTGCAGAAGCTTCTTAAGGATCCGATCGTGCAGCAGTGCCGGCTGCGGCGTGACGGTGACGATGGCGAACTCATGTCTTCATCACTGCCCGATAAAGCACTGCCTTCCACTTCCAAACCTGGTAACAATTCACACATGATATATTGAATAAAGTAGTCGTACTAGTATTTCGAAATGTTCATCATCGCGCTACGAACTACTACGCATCCTAGGCGCGCACCTTACTATAATGAATGAAAGGGTAGGCATTACTAGGCACTTCATACGCGACGGTTGTATGGAGTAGCCGAGGGGTGATTCAACAGGATTCAGCTATAATTCGTAGTTTCCGTCTTATACCTTTCTAATCATTACAACTGTTATGAAAGGTATAAGACGAAAACTACGAATTATAGTATGTGATTCAACAGGATTCAACTATAATTCGTAGTTTCCGTCTTATACCTTTCTAATCATTACAACTGTTATGAAAGGTATAAGACGGAAACTACGAATTATAGTATGTGATTCAACAGGATTCAACTATAATTCGTAGTTTCCGTCTTATACCTTTCTAATCATTACAACTGTTATGAAAGGTATAAGACGGAAACTACGAATTATAGTATGTGATTCAACAGGATTCAACTATAATTCGTAGTTTCCGTCTTATACCTTTCTAATCATTACAACTGTTATGAAAGGTATAAGACGGAAACTACGAATTATAGTATGTGATTCAACAGGATTCAACTATAATTCGTAGTTTCCGTCTTATACCTTTCTAATCATTACAACTGTTATGAAAGGTATAAGACGGAAACTACGAATTATAGTTGAATCCTGTTGAATCACACCTCGGCTACTCCATACAACCGTCGCGTTTGAAGTGCCTAGTAATGCCTACCCTTTCATTCATTATAGTAAGACGCGCGCCTAGGATGCGTAGTAGTTCGTAGTGCGCTGTTTAAACTGTTTTTTTTTTTCTGAGAAGGTGAAGAACCAAAGCCAGGGCCAACTACAGGAGTACCAGAAGACATCAGCCAGTTCTACCAACAATTGGATAAGGAGGATGATGAAGACGAAACGACAGATATCGCCGCTAACACTGCCGTGGCGTTCGAGGTGGACCCGGATAAGATAGAGGTAAGGGACACTGGCATGGCGCAGCGTCAATTTAGCGATGATGCACCAACAATGATACTGATACTGCAACTGCAGCGGCGCGACCCGTACTCATTAAAATACTTAAGGCAAAATAAGGTTGCGACTTAAAAAAGGAGTGACTTATTTACGCTTTGGTTTATGTTCATCTAATCTTAGTTTCGTTTGGCAACTTTTTGAAAAACGTCAAAAACGCCTATACACAGACATTTTGCAATGCCGCGCCGCCATGTCGCTTGCTATATCGTAGAAGGTCACTCCAAATTGAATTGGAGTTTAAATAGCTCTTCACTCGTTTGCTTGTGTCAACAACGGTCTTTGTTACAGGTAGTTTTTATGTTACTCATCACTTTACTGTATTTTTTTAGGTGATACAAAAACGCTGCATTGAGTTGGAGCACCCGTTATTAGCGGAATACGATTTCCGAAACGACACAATCAATCCTGATATCAATATCGATTTGAAACCGACGGCCGTGCTAAGACCTTACCAGGAGAAAAGCCTGAGAAAGATGTTCGGTAATGGAAGAGCTAGGTACATACTATTTTTGACTTTCTTATACATACCTATCTTACAACGTCAGAAAATATTTCAAAATACTGCCTTACACCTTAAAGTTAATTAACACACTATAATTAGAAAATAGTTTAAAAATTAATTTGGTACTATTTCACGTTATAATTCAAAAATATTTGATATTGTTATTGAAACTCGCATGATTTGTAGCCTTCCAACTTCACCTACTTTTCGACATATCGCGTTACAAAGTTGATTCTTAAAAAAATTATGCCCAATCCAGGAAACGACCTTGTTATTCATCAGAACAAGCCTCCAAAGCTAAGATTTGGAGGCTTCGTGAGACGGGGGGGTGATTCACCTCGGCCATTACCTATGGAAAATAGTCGATTTATGTCAGAGGCCTTCGGCGGCTCTGTAACTTTGACAACTGTATGCTCAGCATACAAAGGCAAAGGCTTAGGTCGACAAAATTACCCGCGCAGCACACAAGACAAATGCTGCTATTATTGGCGGTTATTTCATATGTCGCCGCCCATTTCGCCGTCTTCATTTATTGGTCGTATGCCGAGCGGACAGGGTTAGATCGGTTGTCTGCCTTAAAACTCACGCAAAAAAAAAACGACATGTTAAGAAGAAGTCTTGTCTCTAGGTCGGGAGTGATAGTGCTGCCGTGCGGCGCGGGGAAGTCGCTGGTGGGCGTGACGGCCGTGTGCACGGTGCGCAAGCGCGCGCTCGTGCTGTGCAACTCCGGAGTCTCCGTCGAGCAGTGGAAGCAGCAGTTCAAGTGCTGGTCCACGGCCGACGACAGCATGATCTGCAGGTCTGTATAACACTCACACAACTCGTACTATGCAGCACTTACACAACACT
Source organism: Carpatolechia fugitivella (assembly GCA_951230895.1). NCBI lineage: Eukaryota > Metazoa > Arthropoda > Insecta > Lepidoptera > Gelechiidae > Carpatolechia > Carpatolechia fugitivella. Next base: position 9,642,274 of record OX579658.1, read on the forward strand.
TCACATTACATATTTTTTCTCCGACACGCAAGAAAATAAAATAAAATAAATAAACACTTTATTTTCTAAACTTACTCTGCTAAGATTTCATCCTCTGCCAAACTACAATATAGTTTGTAGGCAGCAAGAATTGCTCCCTTTAATTTAGTAAATTATTTATCAGTAACTATTGTAGCATTACTAACTGCTTTTATACAATTTTGTTAGGTACAGTGATTACAAAACAAATACCCGCACGATAAGAATCGAGACAATAATAATAATAATAAGACGATAATGTTGGCACTACCCAGCCCCTACGATTATCTCTTGGGATCAATAACTACAGACTACTATAAATTATTGACCGGGTAGGTCAACTTATAAAGCGTCCAGTGACGCTTTATGACATTCCAGCATATGGGTTCTTACTTTTGATTTAAATACCGCTTTAGAAGTACACTTATCTCTTATACTGCTAGGTAAGTCATTAAACACTTTAGGTATGAGGTATGCCACAGTCCTTTGTCCATAGTAATTATTATACTTTGGTACTTTTAACACATTTCTCCTAGCGTTCCTATGTAAGCGTGGTAGGGATAAAAGATCCTTGGAATCGTCACAGTCGAAGCCATCCAATGCAATCAAAAACAATACTTTCCCATGGACCGGCAGCATTTTGATTTGAGCAATGTGATCATTATTGTAAAAAACAGTACGCGAAGTGACTCATTTATGCCTCATACGAAACAGCGGCCAGCAATGTGCCCTCAAACGGCCTAGGCCAGCAAAGTAACTTTCGCCTGTTGTTTTGCTGTACACAGTACCTCCTCTACACAAATTCTCTATGAAATGTTTTGAATTCCCGATGGAAAACATCCAGGGTTGGAATCAGAGTCTATAAAAATTATTTTCTATGACAATCAAAAGCATAGTATTTGGCAAAAATTATAGTACATATGTCGTAACCATTTCGTAGCTCTGCTTAGTTTGGGATCAGATGGCCGTGTGTGAAGATGTCCCCACATATTTATTTATTTATTTATTTATTTATCATGAAATGCTTGAGAATTTCATGAAGTGGTCGAATTTCATGAAAATTTTCACTGTACATTGTGGCCTGATTGGCCACATCATGATGTGCCTTGGCCAGATCAATGATAAGAAATCGTTTGTCGATTATGTTCAACTGTTGTGGCCTTATCGTAGAGCCCACATCATGAAATGCTCGAGAATTTCAATTTAATGATTTGGGCAAATTTAGTTGCCCACATCAAGAAATGCGAGAAAATGCGAAATCATCGCGATTGGCCACATCGTGAAAATAGGGCGTCCATGAAATATTTAATAAAAATCTAAAATATGTTAGTTCACTGCGAAAAACAACGCGGCTGCCATCCTAGTATAAATCTTATTAAATATAGCCCGGGGAAAATTAATTGCTAACACATTGTTTATTTGTAATAATAATTAGAGATGAAACGGAAAATACCGGATTAAAAAAATATATATAGGTTATTTATTGATTTATTTATCACTTAAGGAATACAATCAGTCATCACAATATAATTCAGAAAATTTAGAAAACTAATTGCCTAGTACTGTTTTAGTTTCATCAGGCGTACCTCAAGGGTCCATTCTTGGACCCTTGTTATTTATTTTATTCATTAACGACATTAATGAATGTTTTCATCATTGCAACTTTTTACTTTACGCTGATGACTTAAATATACCTCGGTATTCGTTCTCTTACTGACTGTCTCAACGTTCAAAGTGATTTACATAGGCTCTCTGAGTACTGTATTCAAAACAAGTTGCAGTTAAGTTTGCCAAAATGCAATAAGATTACATTCACTAAAAAAACCAATGTCATCAATTATACATATGAACTTTGTAATAAACCTTTATCTTCTGTTTCTGTTATTCGGGACCGTGGAGTGCTCTTGGACTCCCAGCTCCACCTTGACGTTCATATAGATAAATTTGTTAGTAACGCTTTTCGGATGTTTGGCTTCATAATGAGATCGTCCCGTGATTTTAAACTCCCTTCTACCTATATTCACCTCTACAATTCACTAGTTCGTCCTCACTTAGAATATGCCTCCCAGGTATGGAATCCTCTATATAATAAATACATAGAAAATATTGAACGTGTTCAAAGGAAGTTCATTCGTTCAATGCACTATAAATGTTTTCGTAAAAGTTTATCCCATAACATATTGAAGTCGATATACTCGCTAATGTCACTCCAGTCTAGACGAGTTGTGCTTGACGTTACGCTATTTTACAACTGCCCTAGCCTCAACAGGCATATTGTATTCCAACGCGTCTTCAACGAAGTTTAAATACTCACCAACTTTTCTGTACTAAAATTTGTAAAACTAATGCTGGTGTACGTTCTCCTATGAAGCGTATCACCTCAACCTACAATGACAGTTTTTCTAACATTGATATACTATCTTTGTCTTATCACGGTTTCAAGAGTTTGGTTATAAAAAAATTGTCTGAGTCAAGTTGAGCATCCCAAGTGTAACATCATAAATTTAATATAATTTAGTCAAATGCTCAATCTCAATCTTAATGTTTTGGTCATCTAAATTCATCATCAGGTTCATATCATTTGGTTTGTAAAATTGTTTTTTTTTAATTACTATTTACATAATACTAAGTAACTCTGTTTTACCAACTAACATCATTTAAATTATTAAATGTAAATTAAATTATTACATGTGGATGGTGTAGTTGGCTGTGTATAAAGTCACATCTTTTATAAGTCTATACTATTAATTTATCATATTGCATACAGCTGTTTACTTTCCCAAATAAATAAAATAAATAAAATACCTAGTACTCATACTGCGCTAAGGGCAAAATATTCCCATAAAGGCGACTTTTTTCTTCATTGAAGTCATTTGTCGTCGTTATAAATCTCCAGTCGACCTTACAACCCACATGATGATGATGACGAGAATTATAAAAATACTTCAGATAATAAGAGCACAAATAAAATGATAATCTCAAACGATCACGCACATGTCTGCACTGCAATCAATACAATAAGTCAATGAAAATGAAAGTAACAATAAATTGTTAACTTCACTTATTCAACGAAAATAACCTAATTGGACTGAGTCCACCCGATCGTTCGTTTACCCCCTTCGCAAGCGTGCTTCATGCAATGATGCACTAAAAGGCAATGTTCCGCCGGATATCCGACTACAAGGTTGGCCGAATATCCGATATCCGGCTAAACTGCTATCCGTTTCATTTCTAAAAATATAGTTTTTTTTTAACGTAGGGATTGTACGAACCATGACAATATATGTAGTTCAAATACGATATTTAATTATCGTACGGAATCCAATCCTGATAACATCCCCCTTGTGGGTGAGACTCATTGACCAAAACAAGCGAGCCTATCAAACCTCTTTGTCGAAACCGAAACATTTCAGAGCAAGAGAGATGTACGAGGGCTGCTATTTATGTATCCGGAATAACAAAAAATAACAAACATCTATAACCAAATATACTTTTATTCCTTTTCAAAATATTCCCCGTGATGATCGATGCATTTTTTCATACGTTGAAACCAACTTTCGTAGCATTTTTTCCATTCTGTATCGGGTATCTCCAAAACGTGCATTTTGAAAGCATCAACGGCTTCTTCCCGGGTCGAAAATCGGTGTCCACGTAATTTGTTCTTCACGCTTGGGAATAAATAAAAGTCGTTGGGTGCCAAGTCGGGACTGTACGGCGGATGACCCGTCAATTCGATCATTTGACTATTTAAATACTCCGTTGTTGCGGCCGAGGTTTGACAGCTGGCGTTATCGTGGTGAAGGATTATTCTTCGTTGTCGATTGTTCTTGCGTATTTCTCCAAAGACTTCTGGCAAGCAAATGGTGGTGTACCATTCAGAATTAACCGTTTTACGATTCTCTAGTGGTACTGTAGCCACATGTCCACCAATACCAAAAAAGCAGGCAACCATTTGCTTCAAAGTGCTTTTTGCACGAACAACTTTAGTTGGGTTTGGCTCATTTTGGAACACCCAAACCGTTGACTGCTGTTTAGTTTCGGGATCATACGCATATATCCAAGATTCGTCCCCTGTGTAGATATTATGAACAGCTTTTGATGTATCACATTTCTATTTTTCTATCATTTTTTTGCACCAATCAACACGAGCCTGTTTTTGTTCAACTGTTAAGTTGTGCGGGATCCAACGAGAACAATTTTTTTTTACAGCCAAATGTTCGTGTAATATTTTATAAATACTCGTCATACTAATGCCCAGAAATGCCTCTATCTCGCGATATGTAACATGACGGTCTTGCATTATTAGTTCGCGCACAGCATCAATATTTTGTGGTACAACAGCCGATTTAGGGCGACCTTCTTTAAAATCGTCCGCAAGCATACGACGACCACGATTAAACTCACTGAACACCAGTGATACACAGTGGTTTTCGATGGGGCTTCCTCCCCAAAAGTCGACAAAAGTTGATCCATGCACTGTTTTTGAGTTAATCCACGCCGAAAGTCGTAATAAATCATAGCACGAAAATTTTCACGAGTCAAATCCATGGTGATGATAGACAATGAATTTTAAAAATGGCGCCACAATTTAAAAACAATTGACAGATGAATGAAACAAACTTTATTTTACAGCCAAAGAGTTCTATGTTTAAATGTTATAATTTCTTTTTAAATATTGTTTATGTAAGTGGCCAGTTCCGGATACATAAATAGCATCCCTTGTATATGTGTAGCCGAATTTGTGTAGAGCTATGGTGTAGAGAGTAGTGTAGGTAGACCAAAACATTCGTAGGAGTCACGGCTTTATGTTCTAAATTAAAATTTTATATGAATCGTATACGAATCGTAATGATTTGAGTTGGCTGTATGCTCTGTATGACACACTGGCACAGAACAATAAAAAAGAAAAGCGCGCAATATGGCAATTTGTAATTTATTTTCGTCTTTTTTATTTTTATCGTACTATTTTGTTACTTATTTGTCATGATGGAATCATTGAATTACGGAAATATTATAACAATAAATGGTTCAAGAAGTCGAAATAGAGGTTAAAGTGATAAAATTTTAAATTTATAAGTTTAGTACGATACAAGTAGACATCTAATCTAAGGTTGCACATTTTTTTTTTGTATTTAATTTCCTCGCATATTTCAGAGAAAAGCACTATACGTGCCTCGGCCGCAATAACTCTTGTTGGACTCGTACACAATAAAAGTCCTCGCCTGCGGTTCGGACTTTAATAATAACAAATTTTGCGGCTGCGGCAGTAATGTACTGTTATTTTAATTAATTGTTTCCCCACGATGTTTTCCTTCGCCACACGTCAACATAATATGAATTCAAAATTCATAACACTCATATTCCGTACCTGTCTGGGATCGAACCGCTGCATTCCGAAATGAGGCAACATAGCCGCTTCACCAAACATTGTAATACACAACGAATAAAAATATTTTGCGATAAGCTGACATGCGCTATCGTTATTTGTTTGAAAATATTGCAATTCCTTGCTGCAACCAAATCAAAAGCGAAACGTCGATATATCTTAGGTGTCTGAAAGAAATTGTTATGTAGCAATAAGACCGCTGGTTGCGGGCATCCTTGGGGGAGGCCTTTGTCCAGCTGCCGGCTTTTGTTTGAAATTATGAATTAGCATGCCTGTTTTTATTCCTACATATCCGTATTCAATAAATTACTCAAGCATATACATCTGGTCCAGATTCACATCGGAGGCGAAGGACAAGCCGATGGGCGCGGGTATCCTGGTGACTACGTACTCCATGATCACGCACGGGCAGCGGCGCTCGTGGGAGGCCGAGCAGACCATGAAGTGGCTGCAGGCGCAGGAGTGGGGGCTGGTGGTGCTGGACGAGGTGCACACCATCCCCGCCAAGATGTTCCGCCGCGTGCTGACCATCGTGCACTCGCACTGCAAACTCGGTCAGCTCTTACTTCTTCTTCTTGTTAAGGGCCTTTTAAATAGGTAGCTACCTATTTAAAAGGCCGTATCCATAAAAACTCAACTACAGCAATATCGTTATTCGACGCCATTTTTATATTTTCTTGTGCAGTTTAAAGGGCTACCTGGCTGCACATTAGCGCCACTTCTTGAAGACGGACTTTCTTCTTTGGCGTTTAAGGTCATTAGCGTAGGGGAGCCCCTCAAAGGGTACAAACGACAAAAAAAAATACGCCATAATTAGGGGTTTTCACTTTTTAGAATAAAATGCCCATCACAAAATTAGCATAAACGCAAAAAGTCATGAAATGATAAAAAAAACACCGTGCACTTTAAAATGCTTAAGTATTTAGCTAAAAGTAGAAGCCCAGTGTAACTAAACAATTTTGTCTACAAAAAATGTAAAATTAATTATTTAGAACCTATAAAAACGGTAAACATGGAACATGTCGCTGGTTAGTACTTACTCTATTGTGTCATGCTCATGTAATTATCAAGTGTTGTACTTAACTGTTTTTGTTCACCTTATAAATAAATAAAATAAAATAAGGTATTTTAGGGGCCCGTACCCAAATGGTGGTATCCTCTTTTCTTTTTTTCGGACTTCCTGTATCTTCCCAACCAATAGACCTAGAGTGCTTAAGATAAACTAGCTTGATTGTTTTTGCTTTATAAAAGTAGATATCTGAAAAACGCTTCAAAGGCAGTTTTTTGTGCACAGGTTTTCAGGGTTGCAAACTTAGGTTAAAAAAATCGTAGAATCATGCGCGTTATCAAATTACTTAGTTATAAATAAAATCATCACGTCATTGTATTTTACATTTGTCGGCAGGTCTGACAGCGACTCTCCTCCGAGAGGACGACAAGATAGCCGACTTAAACTTCCTGATCGGGCCGAAACTGTACGAGGCCAACTGGCTCGAGCTGCAGGCGGCCGGCTACATCGCGCGCGTGCAATGCGCAGAGGTGTGGTGCCCCATGACGCCCGAGTTCTACCGGGAGTACCTCATACAGAAGTGAGTCCTATCAAGCCTAGGTGTGGTGCCCCATGACGCCCGAGTTCTACCGGGAGTACCTCATACAGAAGTGAGTCCTATCAAGCCTAGGTGTGGTGCCCCATGACGCCCGAGTTCTACCGGGAGTACCTCATACAGAAGTGAGTCCTATCAAGCCTAGGTGTGGTGCCCCATGACGCCCGAGTTCTACCGGGAGTACCTCATACAGAAGTGAGTCCTATCAAGCCTAGGTGTGGTGCCCCATGACGCCCGAGTTCTACCGGGAGTACCTCATACAGAAGTGAGTCCTATCAAGCCTAGGTGTGGTGCCCCATGACGCCCGAGTTCTACCGGGAGTACCTCATACAGAAGTGAGTCCTATCAAGCCTAGGTGTGGTGCCCCATGACGCCCGAGTTCTACCGGGAGTACCTCATACAGAAGTGAGTCCTATCAAGCCTAGGTGTGGTGCCGCATGACGCCCGAGTTCTACCGAGAGTACCTCATACAGAAGTGAGTCCTATCAAGCCTAGGTGTGGTGCCCCATTACGCCCGAGTTCTACCGAGAGTACCTCATACAGAAGTGAGTCCTATCAAGCCTAGGTGTGGTGCTCTTATGACGCCCGAGTTCTACCGGGAGTACCTCATACAGAAGTGAGTCCTATCAAGCCTAGGTGTGGTGCCCCATGACGCCCGAGTTCTACCGGGAGTACCTCATACAGAAGTGAGTCCTATCAAGCCTAGGTGTGGTGCCCCATTACGCCCGAGTTCTACCGAGAGTACCTCATACAGAAGTGAGTCCTATCAAGCCTAGGTGTGGTGCTCTTATGACGCCCGAGTTCTACCGGGAGTACCTCATACAGAAGTGAGTCCTATCAAGCCTAGGTGTGGTGCACTTATGACGCCCGAGTTCTACCAGGAGTACCTCATACAGAAGTGAGTCCTATCAAGCCTAGGTGTGGTGCCCCATGACGCCCGAGTTCTACCGAGAGTACCTCATACAGAAGTGAGTCCTATCAAGCCTAGGTGTGGTGCTCTTATGACGCCCGAGTTCTACCGGGAGTACCTCATACAGAAGTGAGTCCTATCAAGCCTAGGTGTGGTGCCCCATGACGCCCGAGTTCTACTGAGAGTACCTCATACAGAAGTGAGTCCTATCAAGCCTAGGTGTGGTGCTCTTATGACGCCCGAGTTCTACCGGGAGTACCTCATACAGAAGTGAGTCCTATCAAGCCTAGGTGTGGTGCCCCATGACGCCCGAGTTCTACCGAGAGTACCTCATACAGAAGTGAGTCTTATCAAGCCTAGGTGTGGTGCTCTTATGACGCCCGAGTTCTACCGGGAGTACCTCATACAGAAGTGAGTCCTATCAAGCCTAGGTGTGGTGCCCCATGACGCCCGAGTTCTACCGAGAGTACCTCATACAGAAGTGAGTCCTATAAAGCCTAGGTGTGGTGCTCTTATGACGCCCGAGTTCTACCGGGAGTACCTCATACAGAAGTGAGTCCTATCAAGCCTAGGTGTGGTGCCCCATGACGCCCGAGTTCTACCGGGAGTACCTCATACAGAAGTGAGTCCTATCAAGCCTAGGTGTGGTGCTCTTATGACGCCCGAGTTCTACCGGGAGTACCTCATACAGAAGTGAGTCCTATCAAGCCTAGGTGTGGTGCCCCATGACGCCCGAGTTCTACCGAGAGTACCTCATACAGAAGTGAGTCTTATCAAGCCTAGGTGTGGTGCTCTTATGACGCCCGAGTTCTACCGGGAGTACCTCATACAGAAGTGAGTCCTATCAAGCCTAGGTGTGGTGCCCCATGACGCCCGAGTTCTACCGAGAGTACCTCATACAGAAGTGAGTCCTATCAAGCCTAGGTGTGGTGCTCTTATGACGCCCGAGTTCTACCGGGAGTACCTCATACAGAAGTGAGTCCTATCAAGCCTAGAAGTGGTGCCCCATGACGCCCGAGTTCTACTGGGAGTACCTCATACAGAAGTGAGTCCTATCAAGCCTAGGTGTGGTGCTCTTATGACACCCGAGTTCTACCGGGAGTACCTCATACAGAAGTGAGTCCTATCAAGCCTAGGTGTGGTGCCCCATGACGCCCGAGTTCTACCGGGAGTACCTCATACAGAAGTGAGTCCTATCAAGCCTAGGTGTGGTGCTCTTATGACACCCGAGTTCTACCGGGAGTACCTCATACAGAAGTGAGTCCTATCAAGCCTAGGTGTGGTGCTCTTATGACACCCGAGTTCTACCGGGAGTACCTCATACAGAAGTGAGTCCTATCAAGCCTAGGTGTGGTGCTCTTATGACGCCCGAGTTCTACCGGAAGTACTTACCTCATATAGAAGTGAGTCCTATCAAGCCTAGGTGTGGTGCCCCATGACGCCCGAGTTCTACCGGAAGTACTTACCTCATATAGAAGTGAGTCCTATCAAGCCTAGGTGTGGTGCCCCATGACGCCCGAGTTCTACCGGGAGTACCACATACAGAAGTGAGTGTGTGAGAGCACCCACTACGATATAATGTGTCGTGTATAATGGAGAAACATTGCCCCATACAAATCAGCGGCCAGCAAACGGCCTAGGCCGGCAAAGTAGCTTTCGTCCAAAAATTTCAATGTTTTTGAGTCTTTTTACAGTATGGATGTCGTGGCCATATCGTAGAATTGACCACATCATGAAATATCGATCATTTCATGAAATGCGACTATTTGGACCATTGTGGGCAACTAAATTTGACCAGATCATTAAATCGTGAACATTTAACGATTTTGTCCATGAAATATTTAATAAGAATCTAAATTATGTTTGGTACTTATTGTTCTCTAAGTCCGACACACATTTTCAGAGTACTTTTCATCATAAACTCTTTTTTCTTCCTCATTTTAATAACGAATTATTTACTTTTTCACTGCGAGAACGCGGCCGCCATGTTTTATTTTATTTTATTTTATTTGGTTGGTTGGTTTATGTTGGTACATAAACCAAGCGCTTCCAGCGCCTCTATCGGCAATTAATGTAATAATTTTACGATATGATCAAATAATCTTGACCATTTCATGAAGTAGCTGCGTTTTAGTTGAACATATCGACAAACGATTTCTTATCATTGATCTGGCCAAGGCACATCACTATGTGGCCAATGGACAGTGAAAATTTCATGAAATGTGACCATTTCATGAAATGATCGTAATTTTTATGAGTCAATTCTACGATATGTCCACGACATGGATAATCTTGCATCAGCATGACACTGGCACAAATAAAAAAAAAGAAAAGTGCGCAATATGGCGGTTTGTAGTTTTCGTCGCTTTTATTTTTATCGTACTATGTACTTCTTTTGTTTTTGTGTACGATTCAAGTAGACATCTATATCCGAGGTCCCACAAAAATTTAGTATAATTGAGGTAAATTCAAGCAAAATATTTTAATTTTTAATAAAATAAAATAAATTTTAGAATTATCTAGGCCAAACCACCACCTTACCACACCATACCACCTACCACCTACCTTTGCCATTTATTGTGTGTTCTTCTATGCAAATAGTAAAAAGAAAGGTTCCAGTTTCAAAGTTACTTTCATCCTTTGGGATGTAACTCGGACTTACATCCTTTCTTTGGGGTCATTACTTTCAGAGCATAAGAGATGAAATAGGATTTTTTTTATACTGCCGCGGCCGCATCATTAACCGTCAGTGTCATACAGAGCATACAGTCAACTCGAATCACTATCATTCATATATAATTTGAATTTAGAACATAAGAGAATGCTGAAATTGCTGGACAAAAATACTCTGCCGGCCTAGGCCGTTTGAGGGCACATTATTAGCCGCTGTTTTGTATGGGACGGCTATGTTTCGTCCAAAAATGAGTGACTTCGCGTACTGATTTTTTACAATTATTTTGTATTGAGGGCTAAATCAGAGTACATTCCCCAGGATAAACAAGAAGATGTTGTTGTACGTGATGAATCCGTCGAAGTTCCGCGCGTGTCAGTTCCTGGTGCGCTACCACGAGCGGCGCGGCGACAAGACCATCGTGTTCTCCGACAACGTGTTCGCCCTCAGACACTACGCCGTCAAGATGAACAAACCGTACATCTACGGACCCACCTCGCAGAGCGAGAGGTAAGCGTCATTATCAACAGCTCATAGTAACGTCCCCATCGTGGGGCTAGGGTCTACCCTGAATCAGGGCGACTAGGCCTTAGTTAACTACGCTGGCCCAGTGCGGTTTGGCGGTTTCCTCACGATGGTTTTCTTTACTGGAAGAGCGTCGAATCTTCTTCTATTCAAGTCGATAGTTATAGATTTCGGTGGTCCATTAGGCAGCCACCCGGCGAGCATTGTCGGTCGCCTTCCACAGGTCCCGTAGCGTGCAGGTGTCAGGGCACGAGGGCCTTGTCAATAAATGAGCCATTGTTTGTGGCACCGCACTGACATTGACTGCTATTGGTGTAACCCCACCGGCAGAGGTTGTCCTTGCAGCGGCCAACTTTGCTCAGTAGCCGGTTCAGAGACTTCCATACTGGCCACTGCAAGTTGCCACCCGGAGGAAGGGCTTCTTCTTGGGGATAAAACTTTCCATAGCGTCGAATAAACGTAATAAACAAACTACGCACAAAATTAGTTGGATTATATTTTGGAAGATACTTACGAGTATCTTTAAATGGTTATTTTGATAATACTTATCAAACAAAACATTAGCTCTTGAAATGCTCTGGAAAAAAGTGTACAAGAGTAGAATAAATAAACCATTTTTGTGCCTAAATTACGCAAAAGTATTTTATGTTTCAATATTTATAAATTAGCCCTCGAATACATATTATTTGTTCAATATAACTTATCTCACGTAATGTACTAACCAATTTATGTTGTCCTCAGGATACAGATCCTGCAGAACTTCAAGTTCAACCCGAAGGTGAACACGATATTCGTGAGCAAAGTGGCCGACACAAGCTTCGACCTGCCCGAGGCCAACGTGCTGATCCAGATCTCGTCGCACGGCGGCTCGCGGCGGCAGGAGGCGCAGCGGCTGGGTGCGCCACATTCAGCTATTACTGGCCGAGCGAGCGCGAAGCGCCTCGTTGCAGCTTGGCCAAAATTGCTTTTTATGTCTATCCATCTGTTTGTTCTCATCTACAGGTCGTGTTTCTCAATAGATTCTCGTGAAATTTTGTGAGCAGGTTCGATAAATTAATAGTTTGTCGAGTCAACTGGGGAAAATAACACATATATACCGGGTTATTACCGCGATTTTGGTTTAAAATAAGGTTAGCTTAGCCCGGTAGATATGTGTTCCTAAAAGTGTTTACAACTGGGGAAAGTTTCACGAAGAGAGTTTTGTTTGACAGTGTCCCCAGTGGGATTTAAGACCGGGACCTGCGTAATGTGAGTCGAACGTTCGACCTTATACTCACGGAAGATGTTATTGCATCCTTCAAAATAATATTTATTAAAAATAACAAAACTCCTCAACCACGCTCAAAAGAAGCTACTAAAAACACGTACAAAAGTGAACTAACCCGTCATCTTATAACGTTAGAATAAAATGTTTGCAGGTCGTATCCTGCGCGCGAAGAAAGGCGCGATCGCTGAAGAATACAACGCGTTCTTCTACACACTGGTGTCTCAGGACACGCTGGAGATGGCCTACAGCCGCAAGCGCCAGCGGTTCCTCGTCAACCAGGGGTACAGCTACAAGGTCACTCGCACAACCTGCTACCATAGACCACACGCACCTTAGAATGTACACAAGTACTTATAGAGCAAACATCGCATGGATCGCAGCGTAAACCATCTTAAATAATATGAACGGGGCCTGTGGATAATTTTATGCTATAGTTATAATGATTTTAATTTAAAAAAAAACAGTAATTAAAGATTATTTATTTATTGTACACAAAAACATTACCAAAAATACGAACATGACGACACGACCGATATGATTATAGCACGACGTGACGTCACGCCTTGATATTTGTCTTGATTTCCCATAAATATGTTATTGGTTACTATTTTTTTGTCATTTAATTAAAAAGAGCTAATTTGACTAATAATCGACTTAATAGTATAAGCACATTAAGTCAAAGCCATAGGACAAGAGCTAACACATTGTTTATTTGTAATAATAATAATATTACAGGTCATCACGGAACTAAAAGGCATGGACACGGATACAGATCTATTCTACGGAACTCGTGAGGAACAAGGGATGCTGCTACAGCAGGTTATTTTGTTATATTTGATTATATTATAATAATCTGTCACCCAAGGATTTGGGGGACTAAAGAAAAGACTAAGGGTATAGACCAAGATAGCCATTTATAAAACGAGTTAATAAAAATATGTTAAAATATCAATAAATTTTTAGGGTTTCGTACCTTAAAAGGAAAAACGAAACCCGTGATTACTGCCGTGCGACAAATCGGAACTAGTGATGGTGTTGCTACGAGTTCAATTACTTGCATATTTTCGATTTGTTATACACTTTTATCAAAAGGTAGTAAAAGTAGTATATACGTTTATTTCACGCAGATTTTTATGAGTTTCCATAGCTTTAAATATTTACAAAAAAATACTTTACTTAGTGTTTTGATTGTTGGAGTTAGTTTATGAGATGTCCAGCGTCCGCGAGTCCGCGCCCGCTATATTTCTACTCTGGTAGAAATAGCGATTAGTGCGTTAAAAAAAAAGATGTCCAGCGTTGCTTTTTGCGCGACGGGGTGGCGTCAGGCGTAGGAATGTTCACACGTATTGTGAGTGTCAGAGCTGTGCTGGCGAGGGGCGCTGCCTCCCTCCCGGGCTCAATACTTACCACGTACCAATGTGTTTCTGAATTCATATGTACGTTTTTACGGTGCTGTTACGGTGAAGGAAAACATCGTGATGAAAGCCTGCGAAGAAATTCAAAAGTTGATGTGTGAAATCGACCAATCCGCCCTCAATGGGCCAGCGAAGTCGACTAAGGCCTGATCACATCAACAGCATCATATACGTCCCCACCGAAGGGATCGAGTCTACCCTGAATTAGGGCGTTTAGATCTTAGTCGACCACGCTGGCCCAGTGCGGGTTAGTCGACTTCACACACAACCTTTGAATTTCTTCGCAAGAGTGTGCAGGTTTCATCACGTTTTCCTTCGCCGTAAGAGCGTCGGATAAACGTACATATGAATTCAAAATTCGAAAACACATTGGAGATCGAGCCCGCGTCTCCCGGACGGGAGGCAGCAGCAGCGCTCTAGCACACACATAATAAAACCTAATTCGGGGCAGACTCGAGCCGCTCGGTGGGGACGTACACGAGCTGACGATATGATGAATGTCCAGGTGCTGGCCGCGTCGGAGACGGACTGCGAGGACGAGCGCGAGCTGGGCGGCGGGCTGGGCGGCGCGCGGCGCGCGGGGGGCACGCTGTCGTCGCTGGCGGGCGCCGACGACGCGCTGTACGTGGAGCACCGCCGCGGGCAGCACAACAAACACCCGCTCTTCAAGAGGTTCCGATGCTAGACCGTGAGTAGAGACGTACACCGCCCGATGAACCCAGGTAGATATGGTCGGCTGTCGAGATTTGTACTGCCGCATGCCGCAGCAGAGAACACACCGCGAATGTAATCTAAGCGGCGGCAGCGCAGGGCAGCGGGGTGCGTAAAGCTTTCTTGTTTCCCCTCGGGAAGATACCGGGGGAGACACGGCCCTAAAGGGGGTTTTTACAAGCTTTTATTTAACTTGCACTATATGTGGGTTTGGGTAGGTATGTTCGGGCGGAATCTTGCAACTCATTGAAGCACTTGCTGCCATTGGATTTTGCTGAAATTTGGTACACTTTTGTAACCGCGATGACAATGCAATATTATGGTACCATGGAGCTGGTCTGATGATGGAGACGGAAGGTGGCCATAGGAGCTCCTCTAATATACAACACAACCTAGGCGTGTTTGGGCTCGTTGCATTTGTCTTAACAAGATCTTTAGTCATGCGTGATGTCCAGGGTCTCATGATGGAGCCGGAAGGTGTCCATAGGAACTCCTTAAATACACACCACAACCTAGTCGTGTTTGGGCTCGTTGAATTTGTCTTAACAAGGATACTCCATTCCACGGCTTTAAAAGCTTGTTTAAAAAGGATTTTTAACTAAGCTTATTTTAAACATGAATCTCCACTAGATCATAGCAGATAAACTTGCAATGCAGTGTCTTCTTTAGGCACATAATGCTAGGTATTTTACTTCATCGTAATAAAAAAGCTTCCACAACAATAACAAGAACTTTGTTACTAAGATTTAACTTAACCGCAAAAATTATGCGGACGAAATGTTCTTTTGTACATTGATTCTTATTATTTTTGTTTCAGGTTTAAGTACGAAGAATTACAAAACAAAATCGTTTAATAAAATATTTCCTCACCTTTATTTTTTTTATTTACCGGAATCTGAACATCCTCACATTACATCTCATAATTCCTGCTAGTTAATTAAAATAAATGTCTCTGTCAACAGTAAGCAAGAGGACGGGAAAGGAGTTCCGGAATGGGCGATTGTGGAGCTCCAGGGTCTGATCCAGATGAAGAGGGAAGGAGCGGTGGGGCCCACAGTAGCCGGGGACCTGCACTACGTGAGCCGCAGCCGCCAGCCCGTGCTGGTGCTGGGCCACCACGTGCTCAGCGGGAAGGAAACCAAGCTCGAACATCCCATGGCGGTGCTGCAGAAGGTCACCACCGGCGATCAAACCGAATACAAAGTGAAAGCTATCGTTAAGAAGAAATTGTTATTTAAATCCAGACCTAAACCTATTATTTCTAATGTTGCTGAAAATGTCTGATTGTTAATAAAAAAAATGATTTTAAAAAATATTATTTTATTTTTTCAGTTCAGAACTATTTATTCAGTTGAAATTAAAACCTATGCAGAACAAGTACGAGGGCTGCTATTTATGAACGTGCATTTTGAACGCCAAAATGACCACATAATTTATTCTTCACGCTTGGAAATAAATAGAAATCGGGGCAGTACGGCGCGGCGGCGCCGGATGACCGTCAATTCGATCTTTTGACCTTCCAAAAACTGAGTTATTTCGACCGACGTGTGACAGCATTGTCATGACGAAGAATGATTCTGCGTCGTGGGTTGCTCTTTCTTATTTCTTCAAAGACTTGGTCGTATATCATTCCTAATAAAAAATATATCTGGGGACATGCATGTCACACACGGCCAATTAACCGTTATACGATTTTCTAGTGGCACTGTAACCACATATTTTGTCTCCGTGCACGCACATGCCCCATTTATATACCAATAAACAGGCGACCATTTGCTTCAAAGTGCTTTTGGCACGATTAACTTTAGTTGCGGAATCCAACGCGAACAAATACTCCTTCTCGAAATGGTGGTACGATGTGGACGCAGAATTTTTTTTTGCAACCATAGTTATCCTTCGTGGTCCCATTATAATATGGAATAGTTTCTACACTGACATACAGATGGCGCCAGTTATGCATTGCTCGTATAGAGTCCCGAGATTGGTCTCTATTCCCCCCTATATAAAAGGTACTCTGTGCCATTAGCGGAACAAATTATACCCTGATTTTTAATTAGATGGACTAAAGTGACGTTTGGAGTGCTGCCATTTAACGCAACATAAAAAATGGTGATGTAGCCTGAGTGATCCAAAGAGCAAGAGTAAGTGACTTGTAACAGTATGATAAATTTAGAGTTCATCAAATTTTACTGTATATTCAAATCAACGTAACGTAACAAGTAACAATGAAAAAATAACAAAACTTAACAACGAAAGTCGGCGTTGAAAGAGCAAGGAATATTCGTACGACCAATTGCGAGCGAAGTGGAAAGACGAATGACGCACGCGCCGGTTAGAGAGCATGATCCATCTACCCTTCATTCAAAAATTGTATGAATCATTTTTTGCTTATATTAAAAATATTCTATGAATTATCTCATGAATGATAGGTTGACTGTCACACTCCAAGTTTTTAAACACGATTTAATTTTTTGGTGGATAAAGCTATAGATTTTTATTTTTATTAACGTTTATTCTATACATTCCGCGGGTAATTGTACTATTCGGCTAATTCAAGAGTATTAGGTGCTCGCATACAGGAGTTATGTTGCAATAATATATTTTTTGTATAACTTTTTAACTTTATATAACTCATAAATATTTGTTACAGAAGTTTTTTATAAATCAGTTCAATTTATTTTATTGTTAACTATTTAATTAACATGTGAAAAGTTATAAAATACATTACGTATACCTACCTATACCTATATTCGTATTACAACCATATTAAATAAATTTAAATTCAGGTGTCTTGTTGCAACGATACAACGAACTAGCTCAATGAGTCAGTATAATGAGTCATGTCACATCCCTATGATCTTCAGCTTGCAACATTAAAAAAAAACTACCTTTGCAGCCAAAGATATAGTATAGGACTATATCTTTGTTTGCAGCTGTCACTTTAGTCCATCTAGGGCGCATTCCGAGTCAGACTTTCAGCGCTGTCAGCGATCAGAAAAGCAAAAAAATGTATGGCTGGCTGACCAAGGACGTTATAATAGTAACGTCCTTGTGGCTGACAGTGATTCAGAACGCGATTACGGGTACTTTAATCGATTTCAGCGCGTCTCGGAACGCAGGGTAATTAAAAATCAGGGTTTTAGGGTCGGGCCACACTTATCGACGGCCTTTCGCATTTTGCCTATACAAAACGCGCACAAAGTATGGAAATCCTTTCGCATCGACGCCGCGTACGCACCCCGACGACGGCGAAGAAACGCGGTCGACCGTCCGCAGATAACTTTACTCTTTGGTCCGCAGGTATCGACGGCGAACGACGGCGGATGACGGCGATAAGTTGTGCCACAGTGTACAAAATATTTTGTATCCATTAAAATCTTGCCAATCATTTGTTATTTTCGAGTTGTGATTTTACTAACGTTGAAATACAAGCCTGAACTAGGGATTCGATAATTTTTACATCAAATAAATTACTGTACTGCAAATAATCAAATTGTTTAACAAAACTAGTACTACAAATAATTCGAAAATAAACAGGAAACATTACTATACTATTGTTTCCTCAAATGCGCAACAAAAACACTGAATTACAGAACATATATTATTGCATACCTATACTACGTATACCTACTGTGTGCAACAATTATTTTAGACTGTGACGGAGCTATACGGCACCTTGCGGCTGCGTACGGATGCGAACGCCTCCGTAAGCGGCGGATCGGCATAATGCGTACAAGTGGGCTCCTTTTCAATCGGCAAAATGCGAAAGGCCGTCGATAAGTGTGGCCCGACCCTTAGTGGACCCATGAGACAACACCGGAAATATGTGGACAAAATAAATAATAAATAAGCTCTTTATTATTACCATTTATTACATAAAGTAATTCACAATGCGAGATATGACAATATTATTACACAATATTTCTGTGTCTTAAACCTAAGAACCCAGAAAACCTTCATTTTGAAATGTTTCCCATACGCACAAATTTTAAAAATTATTTTTCTTACTTCTATAATTTGGATTTTAAAATCTTCATTTTATTTGAAGTTGTGATTTTGACGCCTTAGAACGCCTGTAAAAACATAATAGCAATATTTCGTATTCATGTTTTAAAAGGGGGGATTGGGGGTATATAAATATATAGATAAATTAGTTTTAATTTCGAATGCTATACACGTCGCCTCGCTCGCCTGATCTTTTTTAAATCCTTTTGCAAACCTACATTATATAATTTATCATATAAGTCCATACCTTGCAAATACCATCCAAAATATTCACAAACATATTATATATTTCTATCTAATAATTCATTTAATTACTTTTCAAATCCCAACCCGAGACAAGTAGAATTAAAGTGTGTGGTATTTATTCCCACACAATTTGTACTATGTGGCCAAAAGTAGGTATTTTTAATGTAACAGACAGACAATACATTGTAATATTTTTAAAGGTCCTTACTTTATAAAGAAATTAATTAAAGTACAGTGCGACACAAAAGAGTAGAAATTAAAATGATGGAAATAAATAATAATAATATGTGGGGACATCTTCAAACATGGCCACCTGATCCCAAACTAAGCAGAGCTTGTACTATGGGGACCAGACAGCTGATATACATTACTTAAATAGATAAATACATACTTATATAGATAAACAACAACCAGACACAAGGCAAACACAAGTGCTCATCACACAAATGTTTGCCCTGGGCGGGATTCGAACCCGCGACCCAGTGCATCGGAGGCAGATACACTACCACCTGGGCTACGGAGCCGTCGCGTTGCCAATGGCAGCCCCATATACAAGCCTGTAACGGTTGGTTGTATATCCAAAAGAAATGGCAGTGGTTGGTTGATTGTTTAACCAATAACTCCTAATATCAATATAAAGTTCAATATTTTTGAAACAAACTCGGTACAACCCTTAATTTTCATTCTACTCTTTTTTGTCGCACTATAATTTGCATATTGAAATGTGATTGAATCTACTTTGAACTACATAGTGTAGTGATCATACATACTTGTCAATTAAGAAAGGCACTTTAATTTAAAACGAAGATACCTAATGAAAATAAATTATTGCTATTCTTATACGTAAACCTAACTTAAGAATAAAATAACTACCTACATATTTTAACGATACGACAGAAAATGGTGATATAGAAGACAGAAGCAAAGTACAGACTACAAGTGTAACAGATACACGAAACGTTAAAACAAATGAACTGATTGTCTACTAATGTGCCACACAACAGCCTTGCCAGAATAGGAAAATACAGGTTTCAAGGCCATAAGGCACTTGCGTCACTGCAACTGACTCGCAGAAAATTTGACGAGTCACAAGTGCAATGGGACCGTTAGCACTAATAAAATATATTTCTGATGTTTAAAATTTTACACAATAAATTGAATTTTCTTCATTTCTGACAAGGTGCAAACTTTGGCTATATCACTTACATAAATCTAAAATTATAAACTCATAAACATCTAAACAGAGACATAAACAATTTCATCTATAACGTAACATAATGATCTAAAACTTATCTAACAACACCAGATTCTTTAAAAACTGCCTAAGAAGAGGCACAAGGTTTTAGAATTATCTGAAAGGAGTAATAGAACAAATTATAATTCATTATAAAATACCGCCGCCTTCTCCGTGGAGACGATCTAAAATCAGTTTTTATATAATGCACCATGCCACGGGCAACAATGAAAGTGTATCCTTAAATATTTTGTCAGTCAAATTATTATTTCAAATATGAACCAAAACAATACTTTCAGTTTTCAATGATTATCTATGATTTTTAGTCACGACACGACTTTGACGCCAATTAATGTGATTATTTTTTGTTTACAATAATTTCTTTGCGACAACTCTTCAAATATTTCTTTCAAACATGGTTTAAATATAAATGTCCACTTGACTGTACGACTGTCTCACGTTTTTTGCTTTTTTGTCTATAGGCAATTGTGACATAAGAAATTGCGTAAGATGAGAACTGAAACAAGTCGCAAGTGTGTTAGAGAACAACACATATTATTATTAGTTGTCACTAAACTATCGTCAATTCAAAAATACAGGGGGGTTTTAAGAGTCAAGAGCTGCTCGCAGGGCTTCTTGACCCTCCACGGAGGTCCAGTACTCCACCAGCAGGTCGCGTTCCTTCTCCAGCCCAGTCAGGAATGTGCTTTCCGAGGCGCTGCTCATATTCAACAACTTCTTCTTCAAAATGACACTCTGTAACAAACGTAAATAAATAAGGATTAAAAAATATTAATCAATGGAAGAGTTTTGTAAAATGCCAAGCACAGCCATAATTTATTGGTGAAAATAGCTGTGAATGAATGTATGCGAAATCACTAGATTCAAAATGAGTTTTCTGCTGTAAATATTACAAGGTTATCGTGTTATCGATATGGGTTACGATATGTACGACCCAATAACTATTCATACAGACGACGACATTGATTACTAGTGCAGTCAATATCCCCAATGTGGACACTTAGTTTGTTAATGTTGTGCATATGTTACGTCGCGGCTGTTTCAGAAAGAAATAATGAAAATGAAGTTTCAGTTTTATATTACTACGGTTTAGTAAGTATTAAACTATTGACTATACTTTAATAAAAGAGACCGAAAAACGTATTCGAAAAAATCTGTAAGCTAAATATAATTATTTAATTAGTATATTTTTAAACAACGACGATGGGAGACGCAGATTCCCACCACGTACCAATGTGTTTTCGAATTTCGAATTCATGTTTATTTGACGCTCTTACGGTGAAGGAAAGCATCGTGAGGAAACCTTCACACTCCTACGAAGAAATACTAAGGTCGTGGTCTAACTAAGGCCTGATCGCCCTAATTCAGGGTAGGCTCGAGCCCCTCAGTGGGAACGTATATGAGCTGTTGATGATGATGTTTTTAAACGCGATAGGAAGACTACAGACATAATATCAAGAAGCCTAATTCAGGAGGAGAGCGAGCGCAGCCTGCCCCCTTGCGCGGCTCGGCAAGCATGCTCGGCGCTCGTGCGGCGGTTCTGGCGCGCGCCGGCGCTGGTGCGACTGTGTCGGTGTGCGCGCCGCCGCAACTGCGATGCGCCCGCGCCGACACACTCCAGGCTCGAGATCAACAACCGGGCTTTCTTCCAGGTATTTCACTCTATTATTCTTCAATTCAAGAGCCTTACTCATTGTCGGTGGAATAACCACTATTCCTCTCTGTCCAACGCCAGCAATTTGACGTCTTGATACGATACCACATTAACTTTTTCCTTCACTCGTTCGAAAAAGCTTTGGTCTTCCTCTTCCTCTTTTCCCTTCCATAAGGTTTTTCACAGTTGTCGTGCCGTATCAAATGCCCTATCATCTCAATCCCAATAGAAATGCAATATTGCAAGTCTAGTGAAGTGTAGCAATGAAGTGGCAATGGGCTGGCCACGTCTGTCGCAGAACCGACGAGCGTTGGAGCAGACGGGTTCTCGAATGGAGACCCCGTCTCGGGAAACGTAGTGTGGGACGCCCCCTGCCAGGTGGTCTGATGACCTGAGGAAGGTCACTGGTGGTGGCTGGATGAGGAAAGCGGGTGATCGTGCGTTTTTTTGAAATCTCAACTCTAGGGGGAAGTAGAAATTAGATATTTGTATGCAAAGCCCGCCATTTTTAGAACTAAAACAATATGTAATCAGACTATAAAAAAGAAATTATTTGACGCGTGTTGCACTCGGTGTTGCAGCATTTTTTTTATATCCCTAATCAAAGGATTAAAAGTTTGTATGAAAGATTTGTCACTTTCAAAGTAGGGATTTAAAAAATACTGAAATTTTGCAAACTTCTAATTACAAGAAAAAGGCAGAATATAAACTTCTTATCCTTATTTCCCCCCTTAAAGTTGGGATAAAAAAAACTTTTAAACATTCTTGTGTCCAATATATATTTTTTTTACTCTAAGCCAAGGGGTTTGAACATTTTGGCATAGTGATAACCACAATTGGACGTAGTTACACGAAAAGGATCCAATCCTCAACATTGTCAAAAATGACTTACGTACACAAAACTGACCGCAAATAATACCAATCGTCCCATAAATATACTATTAACAATAAAAATGTTTTAATGTTTCTCACAAAACATAACACGTAAAATT
The DNA here is from genome assembly GCA_951230895.1 of Carpatolechia fugitivella. NCBI lineage: Eukaryota > Metazoa > Arthropoda > Insecta > Lepidoptera > Gelechiidae > Carpatolechia > Carpatolechia fugitivella. The sequence goes on from OX579658.1 coordinate 9,664,933, forward strand.
ATCTTGAAACAAATACCTATGAAGATATCATTTTGAATTTCAAACTTCAATATCTGAAAAGTAACTTTGTGTGGATTGGATCCTTTTCGTGTAACTACATCCAATTTTGCGGGAATTTAGGACTACTGAAAAAACGGCGCATGTTAAAACCTGTATATATCGACAGAGGATCTATAGACTAACATAATGATATATGACTCAATGTCCTACCGCGCAAGGTTTTCGAGATAATCCATGTTAAAGACCCAGTATGGATATAAATCCTAATTTATTCTCTCTGCGATTAAATACCTATACGTAATACAATTTTTGCACGTGATGTTTGCTCTTTCTGCACCTCATACGATATCTTACATACATAAATACATGTCACGTCGTACATATCCCTAAAGGGGTGAGCAGAGCCTTAAACGTCACACGGGAAGCACACATTTTGCCGTCAAAATGTTTGGACTTTGGTCAATATTATACGATATTTTATCTTACCTACATGTCATGTTCATAGTACAATATTTTCTACTACTGTCTCCATCCGTGTCCTTTTGTTTAAGAGCATTGCGCTCTTGATCTGGAGGTCGTGGGTTCAATTCCTACGGTTTCCCTAGTGAAAAAGTCACTTGTGCGTTTTATCTCAATTGGTTCAGCTCAAAAGACGTCCACTACTGAACGAAGGCCTCCCCCAAGGATCTCCACAACGTCCGGTTCTGCGCATCCAACGATTTCCGGTGGCCTTCACCAAATCGTCGGTCCACCTTGTGGGAGGCCTGCCCACGCTGCGTCTTACAGTACGCTGTCGCCACTCGAGAACCTTTCTGCCCCAGCGGCCGTCAGTTAAGGGTCCTACCCATGCCAACTCGCAGTTTGTGAAGGCCTAAGGCTCGTAAACGAGCAAGTAGAAAATTCCAGTAAACAAATATATAACCTTTATTTGACGCAGACTGATTTTTATTAAAAACATTAAATACTATACCAAAAACGCCATTGAAGTCGAGCTGTTCCTATTGTTAAATTCGCTACTGCTTCAGATTATTGGCTTTTATTTATCTTTCATCCGTGCAAAAAAAAACATAGGTAGTTCAAGAAAAAAGTAAAAAAAAACGCGTTTTTCGCACGATTCCTGCACAGTATCGGACGTAACTAATATAAACGCTATTTCTGTAGTGCGTCGGTTAAACTTTGAACTAAAGCGCGTTGAGTTGCTAATCTAGCCATCTTACCTAAGCCTAAAAGGGAAAAAAATTGTGAGAAAAAACGCTACGCCTACAAACTGCTATTCAGTTTGACGATGTTTACATACAACTTTATGTTATTTGTGAAATAAATAAATAATATATATATATATTTTCTTCTTTTTTCTTCTAGCAATGTGCCCCACCCACTGCCACATAATTTTGGCAATTCTGAAGGCTATGTCGGTTACCTTAGTTCTCCTGCGGTTCTCATAATTTTCGATTCGATCTCGCAAGGAAACTCCCGAGCATATCTGGTAGTCGTGGTAGCAACGTAAAAACTATGGCAGATGCCGTAAGGCTGTATTAAAATTAAGACCTCGGGGACTGCTGCTCACGTGATAAAAATAAGAAGAACATTTTCTGTTACAACATTACTTTCTGTTACACTTAGTATAAGAAAAAAATACAGAGGTAGTGTTATTACGATAATTTATTACAGTTCGTATTTCTGTAACTACAGCAAACGAAATACAGAAGAACATCAATAATTTTAAAACTAATAATATAGGGTTGTTTGATAAGCTTTTTGCTGTACTTATACCTATATATTAGGTCCTTACATATGAAATTGGCGTTTTGTCGTACTGGCCACTTTGATCACAAATTTCTCCTATTTGGTTAGGAATTCGAAATTCAAATTTATACAGCTATTTCCACATGTAGTTGTGTTTCGTAAACCGTCATTCATTTGTTTTTTTACTTATCTTTTTTCTGTTTGCATCGCTCGATTTACAAAATGGAAAATTTGAAATATCGCGTTATTTACGAGTACGAGTTCCACCGTGGCACCAGTGCTGCGGAAACGGCTCGAAGGGTTAATGATGTGTATGGCGGTTGTGTCGCAAAAGAAAACTCAGTGCGTTTTTGGTTCCAACGTTTTCGTTCTGAAAATTTCGACCTGCAAAACAAGCCCCGTGGACGGCCGGAGACCCAAGTTGATAATGAAGCATTGAAGGCTATTGTGGAAGCGGATCCATCGCAAACCACGTCCGAGTTAGCTGCAGGCTTCGGTGTTAGTGATAAAACTGTTTTAATCCACTTGAAGCAAATTGGGAAGATTAAAAAACTTGAAAGGTGGGTTCCTCACGAATTGAGTGAAGCAAACCGGCAAACGCGCGTCAACTGCTGCGTTACATTACTTGACCGGCACAATAACGAAGGGATTTTAAATCGAATCATTACCTGTGATGAAAAGTGGATTCTCTACGATAATCGGAAGCGCTCATCGCAATGGCTGGACCCTGGCAAGCCAGCCAAAACCTGCTCCAAGCGAAAATTGACCAATAAAAAGTTACTTGTAAGCGTTTGGTGGACTAGCGCCGGTGTCGTTCATTACAGTTTTCTCAAATCTGGCCAGACGATTACGGCAGATGACTATTGTCAGCAATTGCAAACCATGATGGAAAAGCTAGCTGGTAAACAACCGAGGCTGGTCAATCGCTCTACGCCACTGCTGCTTCACGACAACGCTAGACCACACACTGCACAACAGACGGCTAGCAAATTAGAAGAGCTTCAATTGGAATGTCTAAGGCATCCACCGTACTCCCCGGACCTTGCTCCAACAGATTACCATTTTTTTCGAAATTTGGATAACTTCTTGCAAGGGAAAAAATTCAACTCAGATGGGGCAGTCCAAATCGCCTTCAAAGATTTTATTGATTCCCGTCCGAATGGTTTTTTTAGTAAAGGGATCAATGAACTACCTATGAGATGGCAAAAGTGCATAGATTACAATGGCTCATACTTTGATTAAATAAATATACTATATAAAAATTTTTCGACTTTTTGTTCCTCCCATACAAAACGCCAATTTCATATGTAAGGACCTAATATTATGCAGCTTAACAACGCTGAATCAAGTGTGTTGAATGAACTGCAAATGTACAATGTAGAAACATAATAATAAACTGCGGGTGTAGACTTATCAAACCATCATGTAATTAGTTCATCATCAGTATCATCTCAGCCGAAAGACGTCCACTGCTGAACATAGGCCTTTGCCATACGTTTCCACCGTGAACGGTCTTGCGCTACTTGCATCCACCGGCGCCCAGCAACTTCCACCAAGTCATATGTCCACATTGTGGGAGGCCGTCTAAGACTACGCCTTCTGGTCCGTGGTCGTCATCTGAGAACCTTTCTTCCCCATCGGTTATCGGTTCGACGAGCTATATGGCCTGCCTATTGCCACTTTAACTTGCTTATCCTGAGAGCTATGTCGATGACATTGGTAATTACCTCAAGATGAAACAAATAATATAGTTTACTTTAGTTATATTTATCCAGCAGTGGACTGCAATAGGCTGATTGATTGATTGATATTGATCCACTGTCTTCGCTATGATCAGAATACTTCAAAATATTGTCTATAAAAGCAGCAGAAGGTTATGACTCATAACCAATTGGAGAAAAACGCACAAGTGTTTTTTTCACTAGGTAGGAATCGAACCCACGACCTTCGTATCTAGAATCCAACGGAGGCAATCGTAGAAAATATTGAACTATGAGCATTACATTTGCCTAAATATTTTGCCGTAGTTTTAGTGTGAGCTTCCCATAAGCCAACTATGGATCTGCTCACCTCTTTAGGGATATGTACGTGATTATATGTATGTATGTAAGATATAATATGAGGCGCAGAAAGAGCAAACATCATGTGCAAAAATTGTTGTACTATAAGTATTTAATCGCAGAGGGAATAAATTAGGATTTTTAACCATACAGGGTCTTCAACATAGATTATCTTAAAAATTTTGCGCGGTAGGACATCGAGTCATATATCATTTTGTTCGTCTATAAATCCTCTATCGATATATACAGGTTTTATCATGCGCCGTTTTTTAAATAAAAATCCTACATTCCCGCAAAATAGTGGTTATCACTATGCCAGACTCCCATACGGGGATGTTCAAACCCCTTTTAAAGTTAATATTATTATGATTGTTGACTTTTAATCCCCCTATCCTTTCGAAGAGGAATTTTCCAAAATCTCTTCGTATTGCTTGTCTACGTCATAAACGCAACTTAAACTTACTGTTCAAATTTGGTATTTCTAGCTTCAGTAGTATCGGTTTTGTATCGATGAGTTCTAATCCCTACTTTCCCCTTTCGAGTAGGGATTTCAAAAAAATGTTGGTATTTGTATATAATATAATTTCTCTTTTTCAGTCTAAATCCAAGTTTTTATGTTCCTTACTTCAAAACTTTGCACACAAACTTCTAATTTCTATTTCCTTTTAGTCGGGAGTTTAGAAAATGCTTGAACCTGAACCAAATAATTTAGGCTGAATACATTTTTTTAGTTCCTTACTTTAGAAATAACAGACTTTCCATACAAACACTTGGTGCAAGACATTACTAATTTTTGCAAATTGCAATTAGGCGTTAATGATTATTAGTTAATTCTTTAGCTAATTTTAAAAACTATTTGGTAAAAGCCATCCTTAATGCCTGCCTACTTTCCTGTCAAAATTAAATTATTTATTCATTAATCTCAGTTTAAATCCAAATTTTCCAAGTTCCTACCTTTAGAAATTACAGACTTTCCATAACAACATATTTTAATCTCTACAAAATAATAATTATGTCAAACGATTATTTTTTTTGTCTAAATCAAAATTTTCAAGATCCTAACTCCTAGAATGGCGGACTTTGATACAAACTTTAATCCCCCTTTTTCCACCCTCAGAAGGGGATTTTTTTTTTCTACGTCATAAGTGTAAACTACTGTGCTTTGGTGTTTCTATATTCAGTAGTTTCGGTTGTGCGTTAATGAGTCAGTCAGTCAACAATCAGTACTTCTCTCTTTATAATATTAGTCTATACTAAATAATTTAATCTAAAGTAGGATTTTTAATTGAATGGAGTAATTTGACATTAGACAAAAATAATGTTGCCAGCTCCTTAATCTTAGTGATGTTTTCAGTTCAATTCTAACTCAAGTGAGTTGAATCATTCACACTATTAAATATAAAAAAATGCTTGTTACCCCAGCAACATGCATTTTCATTGTGCCAAAATAACTTTTCTAAAATACGAGTAATACACCCTCATAAAGAAGAAAGTTAAAAGCCTTTAAAAATAAAAATAAATATGAATATTTTAATTTAAGGTAGTTGATATATGTTAGCTTAGGGTAAGTCTGAAAAGCAACAGTTATGCTGAGACTCTGCCTTTTCATACCTTTGTAAATATTTTTTTGGATGAATAAATGACTTCTATCTATCTATCTATTTAGCTTAAGCATACTTACTTTGACATAGACTTAGTTTTACATAATACAAATAAAAAAATGTTTTATCTCCAGACCACAAAACTAAGTATGTACATTTCAGCACAGGAGATACAATTTTTGTGGAGGGCTGTTGCCTAAACTAAGTTTAAACCTGTGTTATAGGACATTAGTCCTTCCCCCAGGAGTCCACATTACTTAGTGACCATATCACCAGGGAGCCGTTTCATGAAGCTACAAGTTACATATTACAAGTATAATTTGATGTACATTGCGTAGACAATGAGGTAAAACGATAAGGGCTTCCAGTTTTGGCGAATTGGCTACGCAATGAATATCAAATTGTAACTTGTTACTAGTAAATTGTTGCTTCGTGAAACGTGGCCCAGATGAGTGATTGAATCATATCTTTTTAGCACAACACTATATTTTTTTCTCAAAAAAGCGGCAACCCACCATATGTCAGATTACTCCGTTCAATTAAAAATCCTACTTTATATTAAATTTATTACACTACAATATAATTTTCTGCGAACTGGCGTTATCTGAATGGAGAATTATCTAAGCGATCTAAAAGACAAATGATCTAGTTTACTGCAAAAGAATATTCACTGATTTATTTACAGTTTTGCCATCCCGTGACAAGCTGGCCGCAATGTGCATACGGCGCAACATCAGTCTCCGTGGAAACAAAGTACGATCGATTGAATCCAGACGAGATTGAAGAACAGCACCATCGAAACATACAACTCGTACCACCGAAGATTGTGTTCAATTGCCGATGCCCTGAACCTAACTATTGGAAACTAAACTCGACCACGGAGTACGAAGATATCCAAGTATTCCATTGCTCTTCATTGCCGCCTTGTAGGTCTGGGGATTATTGCGGCAATGTCAATAGTGATCATAGTGCTTTATACCAATCATGTCTGTGTCCCAAGCATCACATTTGTGTATCCAACGGCGGCATTCCGCATCTCGACATAACTGAGTTGTTGTATCGAGGCAAAGGATGGAAAGCTTATTGCCAGCGCGTTGGTGATTACAGTTACGAAGATTATTACGAATAATTTAAAATGTGTTAGATTCTAGTCTAATTTTATTATTGTTGTATTTAATTTAACGATTTAATCATAGTGTGCATCTTAAACCTTTACTAATAAAACAGTACAAAATTTATGTTTTTTCTTAGGTATGTTTTCATTGAAGCTATATTACAGGTTGATCCCTTTCAATAGAATCGGGCAATAATGTAAACAAGATATTTTTTGACACTAACTTTCCAAAGTCAAACAAGACTGTGATGAGTAAAAAATTCATATGGCAGTTTTACAAATTATTGAAAGTTTTGTCGTCCGAGTATTTTTTATCAAAATAACTATCATAAAGAAGTTAATAGGGGGCGAAATGATTGTAAGAAGAATGTATAGTACCTTGAAAAGTGAATATGATCAGGATTGATACTCAAATGTAAGTAATTAATTGATGATTAATTAATGAAAGTAATGATTGATTAATTAATTTAAGTAATGTTAGAAGTATTGATTGATTAAGTAATGTTAGTAATTTTGTTTGTAATCGTGTTTAAATTGGTTTGTCGAAGATCTGTTCTTATGAACTATGTCATCGATTTTAGCAACAAGAAAAACTGCATTGCAGGACCAAGGATCTGATAAAAGCCGCGGGTAATCGCTGGATGCGGGCCAAGCAGGACCAGTCACTTTAAGAGACCCTTGGGGAGGCTTTTATCTAGCAGTGGGCGTTTACAGGCTGAAATGATGATGATGCCTACCTGTATAGGTTCCTTGGCGAGGTGTGCGGCGAGGGCGCGGTGCGGGGAGGGCGCGGGCGGCGCGGGGGGCAGGCAGCGCGACACCAGACCGCCCGCCGCGCCCTCCGCCGCCGACACGCGCCGACCGAACACCAACAGGTCGTTTATCTGGACGAAGACAACACAATACTTCAGATTTGTTTCAAAGCTACACATCTTTATTCTTACCGCCGACACGACAACAACCGGCAACGTTCCACAGATTGAAAAACAATCAAAGGATCTGTCTAAAAAAGTGACACCTTTGCACACCATCTTCATTCTCAGTAGACCCATTGTCCTAATCCATCATGGATCTAGTGAGAAAGTTTTATATAAGAAAACTTCTCCGATATGTATAATTTTGTTAAAATTAACGTCCGGTTTATACTAATGTCGACACACTTTTTACAGAATGACCAAGGTTTATTTTGTTCTAATCGTAATTTTTATGTGAAATAACCTTGATACACAAATTTTATAGAAATACATGGCTTATTTAAGACCACAAATTGAATATGGTTCCTTACCAACGACTGCGACAGTCTTGAGCAGCGAGTGGTGAGCACCGCCACGCCGGGCAGCGGCGGCGTCGAGCTGATGGCGAAGGTCGAATGGTCGGACGCCAGCGCCACGTCGCTCAGGGCCACCAGCGCCAGCGCCACGCCCGTGCACGCGCCCCACACGCCGCTCACCACCAACTTACCGTGGCTCTCCACTGTGCAAAGTAGCGACCTGCCAAACAGATTATAGTTACAAGTTACCTAGCTGACTACAACAGATTTTCACAAGAGACAGTAATCCCTTCTGAACTAATTACAATGCATGATGACGACTTCTATAAAACTAACAAGTATTGATATACTAGCTTTTTAGATCAGGTTAATGGTCCCACAAAAATACTTTTTACTTATGTTGATTTGTTTTATTAGTGAACTAAGGTCTTCTGTTTTTAAAGAACTCTACAAAAAACATGAAAACACCATACCTTACTGCTTCAGCTAATGCATGAGCATAATTAGTTCTGGCTTCCATTTTCTCGCCCAATAGAGGTTTTAAATCCAGGTCTGAACATAATGTCCCACATTCAGATGTTAACAATGTTACAGATATGCCTTTCCTGTTGTCTATATTCAACAACGCCTGCTCCATCTCTTTCAACATCTGCAATAAAAGATTCATATTTTTTAAATAACTAAGATAGTTACACATCATATGTTCCCAAATATTTGTATTATATTTTCTTACCTCAATAGAACAAGCTGCCCCTGATTTTTTAATACAAATCTCAGCCAATCTTTGGTCAAAAATGACAGATAAATGGTTAAATTTTTCAATACCTTCAGTTTTTACACTGATCTCTTTTTCTAACAAAGAATTTTTCGACGCACGCTTTTGTTTCGGCGGTTTATCAGTCTTAGCAGTGCTCTCCCTCTTTCTCTTGTTTAACGCAAGAGACAATTTTGTGTTTAATTTCTCCTTAATAGACAAGCAATCATCTTTGTTAATAATTTCGCCAGTAGTCTCGGCAGCATCTGCCATAAAAATATCTGTTGACTTATCAATCTCTGTGGTACCTTCTGCGAGGGTGTTGTTTGGAGTAGCGGTCGGCAGCGCGCCGCGCGTTGTGACGCCTTCGACGTCGCTGAGACGACGCGGACTCATGCACGCACTCGAATACGAACTAGACGAATGTCGTCGGTAGATGATTGAATCATCTGCACTATGAGTTTCAAAATCTTCAGCAGCAGAAGGTGATTTAACAGAACCACTTATTGATGATCTGGATGATTTCCCACCCACTATCTTTTTAGCCTCTCCATCACCTTTAACTTCCTTCTTCCGTTCCCTAAACTTCATTGTATCTTTATTGCCTTCAGGTGTGGAACTTTGCATCTTTTTTATGATTTCTGCTTTAGTTCTCATGTTTTTCTTTCCTTTAGGGGCTTCAGGGGTAAGCTGATATATCATATTCACTGCACCTTCATCCATTAGTAACTTGTCCACTTCAGTCAATCTTTTATTCTGTTTACAGGTATTCTTTGCAGCTGGTTTTTTCCATTGTTGTTTGGATATTGGTGATTTAGACTTAGCTCTCTGAGGAGTTTGCTCAGGCTTTATCTTTTTAGGAGGAGGTTGCTCTTTATCTGATTGAGGTGTTTTAGTCACAATTTTACCTTTAGTAAAAGTGTCAGGATTGTCAGGGTCAAATATTACTTTTTTTTTAATAACTCTACCTGCTCTACCTCTTTGTTGCTGATTTTCATCTCCACTTTTAATTTGGCCTGTAGCAAGTCCTTCAACTGAAGGGGCATCTGTAGATGTTCTGTTGGATAGCTCCACATTAGCAACAGCAAGTTCTTCGGTGTTAACTATTACGTCAATAGACTTATCATTTTCCTCTATTTTTAGGCTAGACTGGTCAGCCTCAGGAGACTCATCATCATCCCAGTCCTTAACAAGGGTATTAACTATGCTGTCATTTTTTTTATCTTCTGTTTCAGTAGTAGTTTCTACTTTTTCTATGACTTCTTCTGTATTGTTTGGATTTTCTTGGTGTTCAGCTTTAGAAGGGATCACGTTTTCAGAATTTTTGTTTTCTTTCTTTCTACCTCTCCTTTTTTTGGATATTTCATCTTTATTTGGACTTTTGCCTTCAGTCTTGGTACGCGAAGTACGTTGTTTGTGCAATCTTGATAGCTGATTCAATGCTATTTGTGTTTCAAGCAATCTCTTTGATTTTGCTTCATTAGTCTGGCCAGCAATATCAAAACTGGTTGGCATTTGATCATTTCCTTCTAAAATGTCCAAAAGTTCCTCTTTATTAAAAACTTCTTCACCCATCGCTCCATTATTATTTTCTCCATGGTTAGTGGTATCTGATGATCGCAGAGCTTCACTCAATTCCATTCCTTGATCTAAATCACTCAGAATATTATTAGCATTATCATTATTAATTATCATATCTTCGTCAGGAATGTCATCTTCACTTTTCTCAACCAATATTTCCGTTCTCAAAGTAACCTTATCAGGAGATGCAACTATACTGTCCAGTTCAATGTTAGACCCCTCAATAGTTACCTCATTACAGAGAATTGCCTCTGAAGTATCTATTGTGGTTTCTATTATCTCCTCTGTGATTTCTTCAGTAGTCTTGTTTTCACCCATTAGTGATTCTACTGCAGCATTAGCCTCCATTGCAGCGATGATTTCTTCCTCTGGTGGCAGAGACGAGGTGTCAGGAGTCGCAACGGCTTCGCCGGCGTGATCAGTGGGTGCATACTCGCATTGTTGCACAGGCACAGCTTCGTTCAACGTCTCTGCGTTTTCAATGAGAGTCTCCGACATGGAGTAGCCCGCATCGTTGGCTTCGAGAGGAGCTGCAGACAACTCGGCGACACCGTTCGATGTGTGGCATAAACTCGCTTCCGCCATCAACACAGGTTCCCCATCACTGATAGAGTTGATTTTAACAGTTTCATTTGAGCTTTGCACAGGATGGTCTTGCACGACTTCCATTTCAATTAAATTCCTACGATACTTACACTTTAACTGCGAATAACCTAAGTGAAAACAAGTAAAATAAACACAAATTAAAGTAATCGTGAACTTTCACGCATATGCTTTACATTATTCTGCAACACAGTCCCATAATTATATTCCGGAATACATTTACTTGAAATCATGAATCAAAACATGAAAATCACACTACTATCTCCAAAAACTCCTTCAGCGATCCAATTTTTCTCGCGTCCATTAAAGGGCACTTTACATTACACTACACCACACTACCTCACTCCCGCGCCCGTCCCGACGACGCGACGCGACGACGCGACGACGCCTCGTAACCATAGACAAAAAAAAATTAGGCTGGTTTTACAGCTAGGCGTGTGGCCGGCGCAGGCGACACTACTAGTACTATTTTTTTTTTTTTTGGCATCATGCTATTTGCATAAACGATGTATCTCCTTAGGTGTCTTATTTGGTAAACAAACATGGCGATAAGGTGACCATAGACACAAAATAGTGCTTCCAAATAATAGATTTCATTGATTTAATTGAATGTAATTGAATTGGTGATTAATTGTAATTGGTAATTACAAGCATTTCGGAATATCCTACGTCGTATATATCTTTTACTCTAATTTGTCATCATTGACGTATTTATTTTAGTTATGGGTTAACTCGCTTTGTCTAGAGTAGGTCGAGTTGAAATGGTAGCCAACTCGAGGCGGGCGGCGGCGGCGCGGCGCGTGAGTGCGACTTGGGGCGCATTCCGAATCAGACTTTCAGCACTGTCAGCGATCAGAAAAGCAAAAAAGTATGAGTTATGACAGCTGTAATTCGGAACGCGATTACGGGTGCTTAAATCGATTTCAGTGCGCCTTGGAACGCAGGGTTGCTAGAAGTTCGCACGCACGTTATTCGATTTCGATCGAATCAAGACAAAATATCTACGCCGAGTCGACTTGACGAAATAATGAGCCAATCACACTGCGCATATTCGCAACGCAATTCCATCATCAGATCAGCTTTAAACAAGATACCAAATTATGATTGTTGTTATATTGCCCACATACTTGTCTTGTAATTACAAGAACATAGTTTGCACACTAAAATTTCTTCTGGCAGCCCTGATATAAGGGGTCGCGCAAATAAAGGAATCAATGTGCCCTGCGTTCCGAGACGCGCTGAAATCGATTTTAGCGCACTCAAAGCGCGTACCGAATTACTGTCAGCAGGCGAAACTCATACAATCTGATCGCTGACGGCGCTGACAGTTTGATTCGAAAGTCACTTAAGCGTGTATCGGAACGCGCCCGTGATTCATTCATTATAACATTTAACATACATTTTTTTATTGCAATGGATAGAGACGTCACTTCTGACCACTTATTTGTCGAATCTATTTTTCTCTGTCTACTTATATTTTTAAAGATTCAACTAGTCTATTCCGATTAAATAATTGAATTGTGTATGAGTGCGTGATATACCTCATCTCTAAAATCCAAAGATAATGTAGAGATACCCGATCGAAATATGGTTTGAGGTTAGAACGATTTATTGATAATTTTGCGAAAAACTTAAGTTTTCGATGATTAATTCTAACAGAATTTGTGAGTGAATGCTTGATAAGTGTTTGTTTCGGGTGTATTAATATTTTGGGCTAGTTCTATAGTGTGATCAGCCCGTAAACTTGAGATTTTGTCGAGGTAAGTGGTTTGTTTACCAAATAAGACACCTAAGGAGATACATCGTTTAGTGATCTGTGGGTGACACACCCGCCGGCCGCCGGCGCCGGCCACACGCCGGGTTGCTGTGCAACGACATTTTACATTTGTATCGCGTCAATGCAGTGTACGGTCGTCATCAGGACAAACGGACGTAGTTACACGAAAAGGATCCAATCCACACAAAGTCACTTTTGAGATATTGAAGTTTGAAGTTCAAAATGATTTTCTTCATAGGTGTTTGTTTCAAGATAAATTTAAAGTGTTATGTTTTGTGAGAAACATTAAAACCTTTTTATTGTTAATAGTATATTTATGGGACGATTGGTATTTTCGGAGAAATATGTGTTTTGGTGGGTTGGATCCTTTTCATTTTATTACTTTTTCTTTGGCGCATGCTTAATATAAATTTCTTTAAAACGCTCCATGTAGTGAATCCTTTGCAAACAAAATAATACAACAAAATAATACTGCGATCAAAAATACATTTAATTTTTAGTACTTTTTGGGAGAGATAGATATAATTAGTTACCATCTACACTCTAAGAAGTTCGTTGAAAATCTTATTGGCATATTACTTTGAAAATGAATTTATCGAAAAGGATCCAAGCATTTTGGATCGTTTTAATTATTAAATGTAGGTGTTAGAATATTCAGCAAGGAGAACCAAGCGCTGTGGATCGTTTTTATATTTTTAATTAAGTATAGGTGATGAACAAATTGTAATTACACAATAACAATCCAGGGTGCTTGATTCGTTTTTAAGATAAATGGTTAATATTGTAGGCTGTGAACCAGGTCAATTGGATTGTTTATGGTGAAAGAACAAAAAAATCTGTCATACATGTTGGTTGGTTCAATGGCTGGTAAAAAAGATAAACCTCTTCTTTTTTGTCAAATTTTTATTACTGGACGATAGAAGCGATATTTGCGGTCAGTTTGGTGTACTTAAGTCATTTTTGACAATGTTGTGGATTGGATCCTTTTCGTGTAACTACGTCCAAACGTATACCGTTTTAGCTATTTATTTTTTTATTGAAAAAGAGTGCTTAACGCTAAGCATAAAGTTCATTCTCGCAAAAATCACTTCTGCACATTCAAGGTCACCGCTCATTTACTCATTATAAAACAAACATGTTTTATTAAATATTTTTTACCTTTTAGAGTCATATAATTTTCTTGTAATAATTCTATACCAATCTCCTCCCACGCCTTATTTTTCGCGTCCTTATTTTTATAATTTGCATCAGACGAATCCCACAGGCATCTCCTGAGGCGAACTTCGTCGATGAGACGCCCCGTATCTATGTAGTCGTTGTTCATTGTCGATCGTACTGACCGGCGCATGCGGCCGGCGTCGCTCTGTAACGATGACTAGACAGCCGAAGAGCTTGGCACGCGCGCGTGCGGCCTGCGCAGGCCGCCTGCGCGTGTGGACTGGCGGCCGGCGTTGCTATAAAACGGTACATACTATCTAGTGCGTTTGAACACGCGTGCGTGTCGCCTGCGCCGGCCACACGCCTAGCTGTAAAACCAGCGGTATGCTCGTAACTACCGCGCAGCGCACTAGCAGCTTTTGTCGCGGAGACAAGTCGTTGTCGCGTCGCGCATCCAAAGCGGAGTGCGCTCACAAAGGGTGACAGAAACATAACTTTTTTTTTTTATCGCGTCGAACAGTTTCGTCGCGGGCTTGTCCGCTGGTCGGCGGACAAAAATGTCGCTCAGTTGTCGTGTCGACAAATGCGCGTACCTCCATACATCCCCATTGACTTGATGAAGGCGACGAAACAGTCGGTATGCGCGCACTAGCGACGTTTGTCTCTCGAGGCAATATGTGTCTCTCTTTCGCACTCTAGTAAACTTGACGAGACATACTGTCGCCGTGACAAAAGTCGCTAGTGCGCGCTAGCTCGTAGACCACTCTACCACTGAGCTTTGATCACAGAAGGGACTAGATAAAGCAAGTAAGAAAACTCCACTCAATTTGAAAACTGCACTCATCGCCCGCTCAGTCTGCTGCAGTCTGCATTGACAGGTCACAGCGAGCGCCCGGGACTAGAAAAAGGATAGCACTATATTGCCCGTGACGTCTTGAAGCTGAACAAGTACTAACAAAGAGTATAGTAATATAGGGGGAAGTACTAATGTCACGGCGACGCGCGGCGCGACTCATTTTTGATAAAAGTTGAAGGGCGCATTCTGAATCAGACTTTCAGCGCTGTCAGCGATCAAAAAGCAAAAAAGTATGAGTTTTGATTACGGGTGCTTTAATTGATTTCAGCACGTCTCGGAACGGAGCGCAGGGGAAGGTACTGAATGTAGTTTTTTCGTCTGCGTTGAGTTAGCAGCCTCACCATCGATTTTGATGGTTTTAACCATGTCAAAAAATTGTTAGGAATAGGTTTAAATTTGTTTATAAGTCTCAGAAAGAGTTTGATTGTATTTCAGAAGATATTTGAGTATCTTACTGAGGCTTCTAGATCGACGTCAACCTAGCAGCCTCACCAAGATAGACTGGCTCTATCATTATGATTTATATGTCAAAAAATTGTTAGTAAATGGTTTATCTCGTATACAAAGTTTCAACGAAATCGGTTCAGTAGGAGCCGAGATATTACACCCCCTTGGTGAGGCTTCCAGCTTGACGCTTGACGTGAAGACGATTCCCGTCAAACGGAGGTATGTCCAAGCAAAGTAAATATACCAAAAAATTGTTAGGAATAGGTTTATCTTATTCCAGCAAAAAAACTTTCAATTCGTTGAGACGTTACTCAACGCAGACGGCAACCACTAGCTTATTTTTCTAAAGCTTTGAGTGATCCGCAGACTCGTTATTCTACTTATGATCGAGAATTGTTGGGAATATATGGACCATTCTCATTCCCGCATAATTATATTGTGCATCTGTATTAAAAAACTGAATACTTGTATTACGTACATAATTTCTAGCTACAAGTCATCCAAATACTTAATATTAATTGGATTTTTGCTAATGATTCGAAAGTGATTTAAGCGCGTATCGGAACGCGGCCAAAATGAGCTAGATTCCACAGATTATAAAGTAATTTTTCACCAAGGGCGTATTCTGATTCAGACTTTCAGCGCTGTCAGCGATCAGAAAAGCAAAAGAACATGTTTTGACAGCTGACAATATTTCAGAACGCGATTACGGGTGCTTTAATCAATTTCAGCGCGTTTCGGAACGCAGGGTAAGAGAAAATCGGATTTGAAGGCGCGTTTCCATTGTGCAAGTGCTTGCATGCAAGTATGACGTCACACTTGCGTACAAGTTACTTGATAATTTATAGAACTTGAACCTCGCATGCTAGTTTTTATATTGTCATGCAAGTGTCCGAACCAGGACAAGGACGTGCTGTGGCGCAACTTGCATATCACTTGCGCAGACAAGCGTCAGTTGCGCATTATGTTTACAAGTTCAAAACTACCTGGGGGCCGTTTCACGAAGCTACAAGTTCCAAATTACAAGTACAATTCGATGTGCGTAGACAAAAAGATAAAACGATAAGGGTATACAGTTTAGCAGTGGCGGATTTACCAGTAGGCTGAGTAGGCTGGAGCCTATAGCGGCAAATTTGGGGCCAGATATTTTGTTTTATGTCTCACAGAAATTAAAGAGACTTATATTTTTTGACCGACCGAGCGAGCGCAAAGCGTCTCCGTTTCAGCTACAAAATTTCACGAGAATCAGTTAAGAAACATGACCTGTTCTCCTCTACAGGCAGATGGATATACAAAAGCAATTTTGGCCAAGCTGAAACGGAGACGCTTAACTCACGCTTCGCGCTCGCTCGGTCAGTTAATGATTGATTGAACTTTTATTAGTTCATAAATACACCCAAAACTATTTTTGTGTTATTTTAACTAAATCGTTGGACTGTAAAAACTATCTAGAATGTAGGAATTGACACATCGACTGATTCCTTAGTTCCCAATACTTAATTACGGGAAAACAGCGTAGGACGATTGATAGCGCACTAAATACAAAGTTAATTTCATTGTATTTTTTATTATAAATAATTGTAAATAAAATAGGGTACAATGATATTTTAACAAAGATACACCATGTTCAACATTCCGCGTTCCGCGAGATATACTAAATACACGCTATAAGTGCGAAAGGAAATAGGCAAAGCGTTAGAGTGAAAGAGACAGCTATTTGTAATCAGTACAGCTGCGAATAGATCGCTCCGTTATCGTTTGGAAACAAGCTGTGATTCATTAAAATTAATTTTGCATTTTCTAAACACACAGGAATGCATTTTAACTTTTTTTTTTTGTAGGTAGTCGGCACGTGCGCTCACAATGACAGGTCACAGCTCGACTGACTGCAATGGTCACAATTAGGACCAATTCACGGCACGCGTTTCGTGCGTAAGGCCCGGTTTCCACCAAAGCGGAGAGGAGAGGAGATGTGTCGAGCTGAGCTGCGAAGCTGGCTGGCTATTTCCACCAAAGCGGAGAGGAGATGTGAGCTGTGCATCCGTAGCGGCGAAGCGCGGGCATCAGCGGGCGCCGTCGCGAGGCCTCGCACGCCGCTCGCCGCGCGCATCACGCCGCTCGCCGCCCGGCTACACACATCTTCGCACAGCCGCGCCTCGCTTGCTATAGAAAAATTAGACATCTCCTCTCCGCTCCGTTCGATCCATTTCAACTGAAGCTAAGCGGAGAGATGTGGAAATAACGAAATCTGATTGGTTATTCAAACACATCTCCTCTCCGCTCAGCTTTGGTGGAAACCGGGCCTAAGTAGCGTATCTACACCTCTTGTATATAATATCATTGATAGGGTATCAAATTGTTGGCGGCAAATGTTTAAATCTGGCACTGCAGTTTAGGCGAATTGGCTACGCAATGAATATCAAATTGTAACTTGTTGCTTCGTGAAACGGGGTGCTGCATGCAAGTTTACGTTACCATTACTCAAGCTGCATGCAACTTGCATAATGGAAACGCGGCTTAAAAGTCAGAATCGTTTCTATCTATAATTACTACGGAGTACGGAGCTGGCTCAAAAGGGCTCCGAACAGAGCCGTAAAACAATTTAAAAAAATACAGTACATACGTCATTCATACATACCAAAGAGGATACGACGGGGGCCGTTTGTTTTTATTCTAATATATTGTATTAGATTAAAATTATTGTACGATAATTTTCCTCAAATAATCTTAGTCTTTATCATCTCAAAATGAATATCTTACCCAAAAAAAGGTACAGTGCCCGTATTCCCTATTTTGTCTACGCCCTAGGTTTGTGAAGAGCGCCCTAGAACTTTATATATTCAGCAGACAAACAGTCAGTCAGTATAATCGTTATCAGTTCCCCATATAGTTTACTTTAAAACAATATTATATTGTGCCTTTAATAATAAACTTCTTTTCAATGATTTAGTGGTTGAAAAGTAAGTACCTATGTAAGTATATTATTTAACAAGGACGATTTAACGTTTAATAATATTTAATTTTATAGATGGCATGTAAGAACCAAAGAGAACATCGCCAGAGTAAGGAAGGATGAAGCTGAAGCCGCCGAGAAAGAGAGACAAGAGCAGCTCAGAGTCGAAACAGCTGATCGAGAGGCCAGAATTAGACTCCTCAAAGATAAAAGTAAACAAAAATTAGAAGAAGCTGGCATCTATATAGATATAGAACTACCAGACCCAGGCTTACAGTCAGAACATATTAATTTATTTTCTGACCTAGAACATGCTGTAAAGACCAGTAACAAAGAACATGATGAAGATGTTAAAAATAAAAAGGAAGAATATGAAAAGAAAATTGGATATCTAACATATCTTGGTCAAGATACTAATGAGGCTCTTAAAAAGAAAAATTGGTATGAAGTAGTACCAGAATCATCAAGATTCTCTAAATCTGGTGAAATTAAGGACACTTATGATAAACTTGTGTTGAAAGATGCTGATGGCAAACCAAAAGAGAAAGAAGTTGATATAAAAGATGGTGAGGTAGGTTGGAAAGCAAAACAGAGCTTAGATCCTCTTAATGCTTTTAGAAAGATTTGTCCAGGGAAGCCCATAATGCAATCCAAACCAATAAAAGTTAAAGATAACCACACCTCCATAATAGATTGTGGTAAAAAACACAAAAATAAAAAACATAAACATAGTGATAAAGATGATAAAGAAAAAAAGATACAAAAACTAAGAGAAGCTAGACTCAAGAGAGAAATGCAGGAAAAACGAAAAACAGAATTGTTTTTGAAAGGAAATGTTGAACCTACAACAAATTCTGAAGATCATAATGTTAATAGAGTCAAACCAAAATACAATTCTCAATTTAATCCAGAGCTTGCAAGACAAAACTATAGATAAATATTTTTAACCTAAAAATAACTTCACATATTACCTAATATATTATAGTTACACAAGAGAAACATTGTTATCTTATTAAAATGTATTCTTAAGGATTACAACATACAAAAATGATATTATTACCCAACTGTAATTTTTATTTTCATTTTTGTAATGTATGAGTTAGCAATACCAATGGAAGTTTATCTTCTAATTTTTTGAATGGAATGTTGAAAGTTTCACAAAATAGTTGCAGGATTCTTATGATGTACGAGCTTTCAGTATTTGTTTCGACTGTTTTAGACCTGCCAACAAATAATTGTATTAAAAAAATGCTTGAGGAAATGACTGGTAGGTGTAGAACCCCTTTGGACATTTTACTGAATTTATACTTACTTTGACAAAGTCATCTTGGTATAATGGCACAGGAATTCAATGAATATACTAAGATTTTCTGTTCTAGTTTGATGGAGTACTGTGTATACTCCCACTATAAAAGGATAACCATCAATGCTTTCTCCAGCTTTTTTTGTAATCAGGTCACCTGGTAACAATAATACTAATAATTAGTTTCTTAACAAATTGCATTATAGGTATAGAAAACTAGTAGTTATATAAAGAATTCATCAAACCTGTGGTATAGCATATTTGCAATCTTGGTAATTGTGAAATCAAAAGCACGGCTAATATCCTTCCCATGTCAGCATTCATAAGTTCAGTTGCATTCTTTACATAGATCTTATCAAATGGCTCGTATATTCCACATCTGACCAAGTATTCTTCCAAGTAGTGAAGTAACTCCGACGACACTTTAGCCTTGCCTTCAGGGTCGGCACTAGACGACACTTTAAGTTCATTCATAAGAGAACTAGAACAGAATGTTACAATTAGAATAGTAAATTACGATACAAGGATCGTAGGTGGCAAATTACAAACGAGCTGACTTTTGTAAGCGTGAGCCGCAGGGGAGGATTTATAATGTCACGAGTTTGTTATAAAACCTAAGATCCGTGTGTTGTATGTACGACGTTTTTAAATATACTTGTGAGAAAACTGATAGTAAAATAATTAAATTGAAATGAAAGGTAGGTACATAGTACCCTACAAAACCTATGATACTACAGACAGGTAAAATTGATCATGTAGAAGTTATAAAAACTAACCTTTATTATATCGCGGAGTATCCTTACTATTCACATTTATCATTAAATATCAACACATAATCACTTATAAAACAAAATTCATTGTAAAACAAATAAATGAAAATTTTACAAACTTGGAGCCAACTACGAAACGATAATTATGTTCTTTTTTATAAGCATAATTACGGAGCGAACATTCAGCCTCTACGAATTGATTCTTTGTTAAATCGAGATATTTTTATTTTTATAATTAAAATATTACTGGCTTATAATATTTTTGATACAATTTGTTGAAATAAAAAAATATGTATGAATCGATTTAAATATTTTTTATTGTCAAAAATAATCCTGGCTGATTAATAATTTTGAAGACCGTTAGAATTTAAAAAAAAATGTAATAAAATCGCACTAATGCGGTAAAACGCATTTACCGCACAGCTTAGTGCCTTCGTAAGTTTAATTTTTGAGCAAGGTGTATTGAAAAACTTTTAAATTGTAGTAGTTTAAAAATTTACTTACTCATTCATAGTCCTCAGAGAGGCCTCCAACTGCGCCGAATCAAATTTACAACTTGTGTTTAACTGATATGCAATATGTCTTCTAAGAATTTGCAAGGTTCCAATCAGTACAATGATTTCTGATGTCTGTTGCATAAATTTTTGGCTTTTCAAAATAAGTTGCTGAACATCCTTAGGATCAACATTTGGAGGAACAACTACCTTTTCCTGCCCAGTTTTGAATATTTGTTGTACATTTTGTAACTGATTTTTTATCATAAATGCATATAAAGTATCTAAACCATGTAATCCAACAATACCAATTGCTTCATTTAGCTTGGCAAAAGTTTTGGTGTTTACAATTTCATTTTGTGTTTTCACATCAAACCATGCAGAGCATATGCTAACATAGGTGCAAACTCTGTAAGGAAAAATATTTTTTTAGTAACAAGCAGCATTCCATTCTAATATTTTTGGTTGGTATGTGCATGCTTACTCACTCACTCATATAATAATATTAGTTCTCTCTTTGTTTCTTGTTCTATTTTTTATTAGGCATTATTTAACTGTATTTTTTATCTGACTATAAAGACTCTTTAGTAAGTTGGAGAAGTTGATTAATCATATTCACCTGACGTCAGTGAGTTGCACAATTTGCCTAGCAAGACTTCCCATAAAACCAGCAGAGGGACTGTACAGTTCCACTCCTTTGCGCAAACTGATTTCTTTAGCAACACTCTCATTAATAATACTTGACACCTGCAACAAAAGTATTTACTATTATTTAAGCACCTTTATGTAATTTTAAAAATGTAATAGATATTTGTAACATTTATTGACCTGTTTCTGCCAGATTCTTAATCCATGAATATTGATGTAATCCTGAATGTATTCTAAAGATCTTTTGTAACCATCCATACTTTCGGCCAGCTTTTGTAGTCGAGGCAGCAAACTTGAAGGGGCTAAAGGCTTTTTTTGCTGTGGTTCAAGAAATTCAAAAAACTTTTTGCTTATATGCTTGTCTAATTCTTTTAGCAATCCGTCTTCTAATAATTCGGCAGGATCCACTCTGATAACGCCAACTAAAGTTGATCTCATATCTAAAATTCCAGTAGTAAAGGTAGATGCAGAGTGTGTCAATCTAGCCACTTCCATTCTATGTTCTAGTTGTGCAAAATCTCTCATTTTGTCTTTTTCTAGTCTTGTTGGTACCTCTTTAATTGTCCATGTCTGGAGCTCAATTATTTTCTCGACTATGCTAAAAACCATCTCTGGAATTATCTGAAGTACTTTTTGTATGTATTTTATTAATTCGTTACTGTAATATTGTGAAACAGAAACCAAATCATCACTATGTGCCTGGTTGATTCTAAGTAAAGGTATCTCCATGGCACTCGCGAGTTTAAGGAATAAAGCTCTCAGCCTACTTGTCACAGCAGGATTTTCCTTTATGCTATCTTGCATGAACTTTGTGTATAGATCTATTGTACACCAAGCATAACTGACATCAGCTATAGTTTCCAGAGTCACAAGAGAGTCTTCTTTCAAAGACGCAGCTCGAAGTAGATTTTTCAATGCATCTTTAGTCTCAGTTAGGAATTGAACTATAGTAGAAGTGCTTTTTATCCCATGAAACTCTTCAACTTCATCTAAAGCTTGTATTAGCTGTGTAACTTTTTTGATAGATTTGCTTGTGATTGGTTCATTCAATGATGATATTTGTTTTGCGATATTATCAAACCATTGCTTCAATTGCTCATTTTCTTGAACTTTGGTTACAGGTTTCATCCCAGAAAATAGCTCTGATAAACTGTTTATGCCTTCTAAAGCAAGAGCTTTATTATCATCCCAATTCTCATTTCTGGTACTCAATAGTTTGTTAAGAATCTCTCTCACTTTCAGTTCTAATTCAGCAGTACTTATTAAAAGCTCCAGTACCTTCAAAGGGTCATAATTTGATTCTTTTAGAACAAGATCTCTAAGTTGTTTGCTTTTTTTATTATTGTCAAAGAATATAACATCACTGTTGTGGATGATTAGCCATCTTATAACAAGGTTAGAATTCAAGAGCAAATTTAAAATTTTATTTATATTATCCATTACAAAATCATCTGTTAAAGTTCCTTCCTTTGTCAAATGATGCAGTTTATTTGTCAACAGTTGTACTGCACTGCCTCTTTTCGCAAACACCTCTTTAACCATTTTACTGTTGCAAGTATTACTCAGAGCTTGTTTAGCTGCTTTAAAATTTTCCCAGTAATCAATTATGTTTAATGTCACTCCCATGTAGATGGGTATGACCCAATTGCTAGGAAAGAATTTGTCTGCAATCTCCCGCATTTTAGATGTATCAGTGTGGAGATAATGAGGGGCAAAAAAGAGGCATATAGCTAACATGCTGGCTTGAGTAGCTAAAGCTCCAGCTTGGTGCTCAGGAATAGTGAAGACAGCCAGCTGATTGTATATGTCTTCTGACCTAAGTTTTCCAATTATTTTATCTACAAAGTCTGGATGAATATGGACGCGACTGAAAGTAGAAATAGCTTTTATATGAAATATTAAAACACTACTAGTAATTATGCAGATTTTTAAGTTTTTTTATATTTAAAATAATTCATAATTTGATTCTAAAACTACCATCTTTTATTCTTGCAGTGATATTTTAAAATTATAATAAGTAGACAAGACAAAAACAGACATCTGCTTTTTAATACTAATCATAAATGATTATGAACAAAAGGATTACCTACCTGAAATACTCTACAGGGTAGTCAGCAGGCCTCTTGCCATGGTTCTGATCATAGCCAGTGTCTCTCAACAATTTGCAGACATCATCAATATTTGACTGGGACTGGCTTGTACTGTATCTATAGAAAGCTACCAACAATTTTTCCCTTACAGGACCAGGGATAAATAAATCGCAGATAAGTAGCATGGCACCATAAAGGTAGAGAGATTCACACTGAAATCAAAACAAACATTATTTAATATAAACCTAATAATGTATATAATTACCTAGCACCTGGTTGACCGAGCTTAGCTCGTGTATTGTTTTTGTAAGACACCTACGCATTTATATAAACTCTACTTACTTCATACGTTCAGAAGTACACGCGGCTAGACATAGTAGCACTTTATACGAGTAGCATTGACTTATGAGCTACTCAATGAGCAATAGATCCAGCTATCCTTTTCGTTTTTATGGTCCTATTTTCATGGTTTGGTGCGGTTTGCACATCATCGCCACAGTCATCTTATATCTTATACTTTAAACGACCAAGATAAGAATAATAAGGACCTCGGAAACGGCTGCAACGATTTCGCAATTTAGTTTCGGGAGCAATAAACCGATCTAGCTAGGTTTAATTTTTAGAAAAAATAGCATTCCCCGTATTTTCAAAAAGAATTGATACGCGATATCATTGAAATAGAAAGGTAATTTTCGCTCAGTCAGGACACCGCGAGTTTGCAGTTCGAATCTCGACAGATATATATTTTTTAATTTCTTTGTTATTTTTTCGTTTGTTTCTTTTTTATTCTTTCATTTAGTTATTACAAAAATGAAAGAAAATTTCTGATAAATTTTTTGGTGGTCTGAAAGTTTTCCATCAGATGGCCCGAGTGAAACGAGGAAACGAATATGTATTATAAAATAATAAATTAGGATCGGACTTTGGATAGGATTCAGAAATTATTATTATAGGAAAATAAATTATTCCCATACCAACTAGCCTACCAAGACTACCAACTTATTAGCAGTAGTTCCAATTTTGGCCACTTCACAGATACAGTGGTAAAGACAGTGCTAGTAGTAATATAAAATTGCATTTATTGAAGTTGCGTGGATAAAATAGAATTTCCCATTTCTTTGAATCTAAATATCTACAAAATACTTTTTTAAAAGAACATTTCGCCACTATGTGAATTGGTAGAACTTTCGCTCTAAGGAAAAACATAGAAATTTCGAAGAATATTTTTATTTGTCATATTTTTTATTTAAAAACTAAATGAAAAAATAAAAAGTAACAACTACAACGGTAAATAATATATACAAAAAAAATATAAAAACTTGAATACTTCAGGATTCGACCTCGAGACCTTATTCTTCTTAGTCACGCGGTCTCCCGACTGGGCTATTGTTGCGTTATCGGTTTTTTTTTTGACATGGACCTAATGCTTGTGTCGCAAAATCGACGACGTATCAAGCGTAACCAGACTTTTGGGGGAGCGGAAGGCTCTTACCCCTATGCGCTATAGGAGACGGTGAAATTTCTTATCTCTTCTAACGATATTGCGTAGCTATTTTTTAATGCCTGAAAACACGGGGAAAACCCTTTTCACTATGAATGAAACCTAGCTAGATCGATTTATCGCCCCCGAGACCCCCTATATACCAAATTTTATCGAAATTGTTGCAGCCGTTTCCGAAATTCTTATTATATAGATATATAGTATACAAGAATTGCTTGTTATTAATTTACATTTAACATATAAAAAATAAAATAACACTTTCAAAGCACAGTAAAATAAAGGGAATATATCGTCTGTGAACTGGCAAGAGGTCCTAGGTAATAATAAATAATTTACAGCATAAAAAGATAATTAAAAATCAAATATGAATATCACATTCTGATCTTGTTTTTCTTGGGTCAAGTATGAATCTCTGTAACAACTTAACAAAGAATGTTCCATAGAAAATTTGCTCACTCAGTATAAATTGCCAGCTCCTCCAACTCTTGTTTTAATTATAGGGAACCCGTTTTCATTCGATAAAAGACATAAAGGAGAATTTGCGGTGAGAACTGAACTCAATTCCGGAAAAAGCGTTTAAAAAATATTTTGATGATTGGGTTATTTCGTTAGGTATCTAGGAACAAATAATTAAGTATAAAAAAGTAGTGTTTCTCTCTTGTATTGCGTGCCTGACAAGGTCCATAGAGATACAATAATCATTAGCTTGATATAACAACACCCATGTAAAAACCTATGGAAAGCAATAAAAACTTTGAGTATTGAGCACTGAGTTTTCGTTGTCGTAAGTGTATCGTTACTGAAGGAGCATACTTTGAAGGTGATAAAATTATTTTGGATGAATAACTAATATTTTGTATATTATTAATCTTTTCCCAGTCCTTTCTTGATAGAGTAGTACCCCTATTACTGTATTTTTGTGGGTGCTCTTTGAGAGCCCACTAAAGCTTTGCTCACCACATTATGAGTGTGATAATAATATCTATTTATGTATGTATTTATTTTATTCGGGACATCAAACAATGGTGTAAAGTATATATTACTAAGATAGTAAGATAGCACAAAGGGCAATGCAGCGTTCTATGTTAGGGATCTCACTCGTTGACCGCATACCAAACGTTCGTCGGAAAACTAAAGTCGAAGACGTAGGTAAGCGGATGACGAGACTGAGATGGAGATGGGCGGGGACTTGGCTAGACGGGACGACGGACGGTGGACCAAAGCAGTCACAGAGTGGTGGCCTAGAGGGGCGACAAGGCCAGTGGGCAGACCACCAGCCCGATGGTCTGACGATATCGTCAAGATGACGGGATTTTACTGGATGAGGCTGGCACAGGACCGTGAGAATTACCGCTATAGAGAAGAGGCCTATAATACCCAGCAGTGGGTTGATGTGGGCTGAGTATGATGATGGGAGTATTATATAACATAATAAGGAAGAATAAACTATAATACCTACTACAGTATCCACAGCTCAATAAAATAAATTAATGGAAGCTGCACAATGCGGTCCCAAAAAGTTCACGCAATATAGATCTCGGACGCACTAGTTAGACTTAGGTACTCAGTGTAATAATAACACTTCTTTTAAATTGATAGTCAGAACAGTTGAAAATATCTAAATGTACAAAGTTTGCATTATATAGAGTATTATAGAGTAACCACCATATGCGAGGGCGCGCGCCTAGTGCAGCTGCTTGCCGCACTCACGCGGGTAGGTTTATATTTATATTTTATTATATTTTCAACAACTTACCAAAAGTTGCTTTCCTTCAACATCTCTCAACACACTTTCAATGTTCTGTTGAATGAAAGCTCCATCATGCAGTTGATCGACAAAGGAGTTCAAATCAATAATATATTGATAAATGTTCTCAAACAGAAGGTAAAATCTGTTTATTAAGTCCAAATACTTTTCTTTTAGATCATCATCTAGGTCTTGAAGTTTCTGTAAGTAATATTATTTTGAATCAACATCAACAGCTCATATACATCCCCAACTTTTGTTTCATTACAAAGTACATATACATAGACAAACTCAAAAACTGTCTTACAGCATTTGTACTGATCTTTTTTTCTTGAACGTCTGAAATTTTAAAATAGCTGAAATCCATAATAACATCCTGATACTTCTGCTGCTGATCCTTTGTCTCTAACCTGTAATTAAGTAAGTCATCATCATCATCATAATCATCTCAGCCGGAAGACGTCCACTGCTGAACATAGGCCTCCCCTGTTGAAGTAAGAAGTTTGCAAGATTTTTTTAACAATAAATAGTATTTTTCAGGGAGAACAATAATAACTAATACAATTGTCCAAAATTTCATGATCTTACGTTAGGGTTACAGTAAAAGTTGTTGGTATCAGTATCATCCATTTGTGGCTTTTCATTCCTTAAAATAAAACACTTAATTATACGTAATCCTACATTCACCTTTAATATTGGTCACCCTACTGCTAAGTTTGTATGGGAAAATAACAATGACCAATATCTCTGAAACTATGGGAGGGATCGTCGTCACATTTACAGGTTATCTTAATCGTCCCCGTCACTAAATGTTGAAGAAAATTTGGAAGCCGTATACCATCAGACAGCGCAGATACAACGAGCCAGCCAGCCAGCATCAGGCTGGCTGGCACCAAGTTTTCATCGATTTCTCGTAAACGCCTTTATGTGACGCCATGAAACAAACGCTATGACTGTCACAAATTCCGTCACTAAATGCTAGTAAAAGAACCTTGTTCGAAAACGCTTTCGTTGTCGAGATTCAGAGGTGCCAGCCAGAAGTTTAATACGTAAGTTCAGGCTGGCTGGCCACGCTTTTCGTTGTTTTTTAGCTAAATGGCTATACGTATCTCAAAAATTCAAACTGGATGCGTGTCACAATTTTAGGTGACGCAGTATTAATAAGCAAGAAATAGTTAGAATCCCTTCTGTTCGGAGATTGAGAGACCATGCGAAAAGCGGTTTTCAAGCTGGCTGGACACGTTTGCGTTCGATTATCTCGGGTTCTCTAGCGTCACATAAACTGAAATAAGCGTGATTAGCCGTCACCTAAAATTGTGTATTGACCTACTTAAACGCGGCTCATTTGGAAGAATTGTCCAGCCAGCCTGAGTCACATATTTTAAACCCCAATTTATAAAAGTACAGAGATTGGACCTTGTAGATTCGAATGTCTTTTTGGGCATTACTTTAGATGCCAAATATATAGATACAGTGGGATCCTCATATAAATAAATTGTCGAACCGACTGAGTTCAGCAGCGTTCACAGTTAAAAAAGTTAGAGCCCTTACCGACGTAGACACCGCTAGACTAGTCTACTTTAGTTACTTTCATAGTCTAATGACCGATGGTATTTTATTGTGGGGTCACGCTGCAAATGCTAATAGTATATTAATTCTGCAAAAACGGGCTGTTCGTACAATTTATCGATTTGGGCCTAGAGTGTCACTGAGGGAAAAGTTTAAAGAAATCAATATTCTGACATTCGTGTCTCAATATAGGTATCTATGACAATCTTGTGTATGTAAAACGAAATATAAGTAATTTTCAGAAGCACAGTGAGTGATAGGTATACTTACACAATTTTAATACTAGAAATAAAGACAAGTTGGTTGCTTATGTCAGCCGACTACATAAAATTTGTAATTCTTTTAAAGGCAATTGTATACGCTATTACAATAAGGTCCCTACTGATATTAAAAACTTGCCTTTAAACAAGTTTAAAATAATTATAAAACAGAAATTGTATAAAAAAGGTTACTATAGATGATTACTTAGAGGACAGATGTCCATGGGAATAGATTGTTTGAGTAGCAGGCTTTTTCGATATATAATAAGCATTAATTTTGTAAGGGTAGGGCCACACTTATCGACGGCGATCGACGGTTTGCCTATATAAAACGCGCGCAAAGTATGGAAATCCACCAAATTAAAAATTTTAATTGAAATGTAACATAGCGTATAATTTGGTCAAATTGGTCCAAAAATTAAAAACGTCCACCCCCAGAGTAGACACATAGCACGTTTGAAAGAGCATTAAAAATGGAACATTTCAATATAAATGGAACCGAAAAAAATCGCACCCTATAAAAATGAGATATTCAGGTTTATATAACTTTTAGTAAAATTCTGCTTAAATAAGGCCGCCTCCACAATAGCCACATAGCACATGTAGAAGAGTGTAACATGCGTAACAATTCACTATATGGGATCGAAAAAATCGCACCCTATAAAATTGAGATATTCAGGTTTGTATAACTTTTAGTAAAATTCCGCTTAAATAAAGCCACCCCCACAACATCCATATAGCATATTTGGAAGATTGTAATATGGGTAACATTTCATTATATGAGACTGAAAAAATCGCACCCTATAATAATGAGATATTCAGGTTTATAAAACAGTTAAAGTATAAAAGTATAAAACAGCCCCCAAAATAGCCACATAACACATTTGGAAGAGTGTAACATGTGTAATATTTCATTATATAGGACCGAAAAAATCGCACCCTATATAAATGAGATATTCAGGTTTGTATAACCTTTAGTAAAATTCCGCTTAATTAAGGCCGCCCCCACAATAGCCACATAACACATTTGAAAGAGTGTAACATGGGCATATAAAGATCAAAATACCATACCTAGCCAATACAACCTGAAAACCTGGAAAATTACAACCAATACTTCTGATATTTTGGGTCAATATTTTTAATGTTGGAATTTTATCGTTGGGCTTAAGTAGAGATGAGACTACTTCAGGATCACAAAGATAAGAATTACCCAATATGTAAGTATGTTAATTACGTAATATGAGAGTAGATAAAAGATAAATTTAGGCTATGCCACTTTATGCAGGCGTCAGAATTGAGGGCCCAAGTTATTTGATCACAGCTATTTTGTTTCAGGTTTAAGAAATTTAAGAATCTTTGCTTTAAGTTTTACCTATTTTTTAATAAAATCCCTGTAAGTATTATCTCGTTTTGCAATAATTAGAAAAATGGGCCCTAAATCCAGATGCACACACGTTCGAGACGATTTGTGATTAAGTAAGTAAAAACACTTTATTGCAGCAGTTAGGTACAGGTTAATTAGGTGCGCAAAGGCGACCTTATCGCTTACAGCAATCTCTTCCAGGCAATCTTTGGGGAGAGGATACTTATAAAGAAAACTGAGGTGTAGTGCAAGAGTAAAAGCCAGGAGATATTAAAAATAAAAATATTACTTGGATACTAAGATCAAAAGCATTGAATAAAAATAAAATTATAAACGGACAGCCCCGTAGCCAGGTTGGTAGTACGCCTGCCTGCGAAGCGCAGGATCACGGGTTTGAATCCCGCCCAGGGCAAACTTTGTGTGATGAGCACTTGTGTCTGCCTTGTGTCTGGGTGTTATTTATCTATATAAATACCTATTTAAATATTTAAGTATTGTATGTCAGCTGTCGGTCAGAGTCACCTTCGGGGCTTTGCCTGAAATTGACAGTAAGTACAAATGCATCCGAACCTCAAATGTCGCCTTCAGTTATATTTATTAACAAGTACAAATAGGGTTAGTACAAATAGGGTTACTATAAATATAATAATTATAAACGTAAATAAACTAGACTATAAACATACATTATAAAGATATAGGTAAGATAAATAAATAAAAATAATTAAAGTACTTACCTAGGTACCTAAACAGATAAGTAAGTTGAGGTAGGTACTATATAAAACTAATATAATTGAACAAATTGAATAAATTTATAATTGATAAAATTTACTGAACTGTACTCACATGCATACCGCAGGTTTATGGTCCTTCAATCGCAATATTTCAGCGATGATAGCATTGCCGTGAGAAACCAACTTCAATAAGTTTTGAGCACAAAGATTATCTTCTGCCATAAAAACCCTCATTTTTATTTGATTACGTACGTTTTACGGCCCACAGATCACTATAATAGTACTTTACGGCCCTTAGATCCACTGAGCATAACCCCCTTATATCCTCTGCTGAGCATTATATTACAAGGTACTCCACAGAGAACCTTTTTATAATACGGGAAAAGGTACTCTGTGCTGAGCATCTTACATCCTCTAAAATCCTCTTTACAGTTGACAGTCTATTGCAGTCTATTATCAAACAAAGACCGCGTTCCGATTTGCGCCTAAATCACTTTGACTACCCAAAACCGCGTACCGAATCATTGTCAGAGGGATTACGGCAGCCATTGTGACGTCACGGATTGAGTCATGACCGCCACCATCTTCCGCTAACGGTACCCATGCTCCAGAGCGAAATTCTCGTAAGCGTAATGTCAAATTCGACTTTGATGTATAAATGTAAAGGGGTTTGAAGATTTTGGCTTAGTCATGTTGTTGTTATTGTTGTTATTTTATCAAAATGGCGGCGCACGTTAAATCCTACATATATCGATTAGGGATACTTATACAAACAAAAAAACATTCAGGTCAATATATCCTAAAGTGTCACGTTACAGAGTTATTTGCAAAAAAAGATCGATGATGATAATATTTTAGCAAGCGGACTTTTAACATTTATTTTATTTATTTATTGTATAAAGTGTAACTATGTTTAAAATGTTTGTATGTAATTCATTATAAAATCCGTTAAGTCTTTCCAGTTTTTACAATCAAGATGAAAATACGAATCAATAAAACAAGCACTTTACAGCCATCTATTAATTGATCCAAGAAAGATGATTTAGGAAGTAAAAGAATACACATACCTACATCAGTATTTTTATCTTTATGCTTGATCTCTCTTAACATACTAAACGATTGTATGTAGACAATATTATAATTGAAGATATATCAATTTATAATAATTAAAAAAAGTTAAATAAAAAATAAATAAATAACACAAAATAATAATATTATATTTTAAATCAGTATTGTATTATAATCATATTTACATGCTTTAATCCTTTAAAGATTGATGATTTCTCCTGAAGACAAATGATGAAATCTACCACTCTACTAAAAATGTGGCTTATTTTTACATAAATAATATATTATACAGCCTGACTATTGAATAACAAAAATTAATTTCAGCAGTATTTACAAAATGTAATCGAACACAGTTGTCGCAGACTCCTTGCTGTTTTTGATAGATTGTGTAGTTTTTTACTCTTTGTGATTTACGTCGCTGTCTTTTGTAGTTTTGCTTGAGTTAGTTGTGGTCGAATACAAAATCATATAAATTCATTATTTCTTTAAATTCTTATAGGATTAGCCTCATTTCCATTGCATTAATAGTTTTGTGCGTAATCAATCTTTACAGTTGTCATACATATATTTGTTTTTTATTAACAAAATATTAGCGTCATGTTAATACAGTAGTAGTAATATTTACGATTTTTGAACAATTCTCGTAAGTCAGTTTTGTACCAACACTAAGTACATAATTTTATGCGAAAATGTTCATGAAATGTTACGAATTTTATTAACCTAACATATCTGAAATATATATAAAATAACAAACAATGGGTAAAATGTAGTCCTTTATAAAAACTATAACAATTCACAAAATCATTTTCACATACTTTTATACATAATATTGAAAGACCATCCAAACCAAAAACCTAGAATATGTGATACTGCATTCAGTTTTGATCTTCATCGGATAAAATACCTTCATCCAAGAAGGCTGCTGGTTGTTGAAAGGGTGTTTCTTGGTGCCGGGCCCACGCCATGTACCAAATAATACACATCACGTGAGCACAGCACCCGAGTGTTCTCTTTCCCATTAAACAGTTGCAACGAACTTTTTTTGCAAATAACTCTGTAACATGACACTTTAGGATATATTGACCCTTATGATTTTTTGTTTATATAAGTATCCCCAATCGATATATGTAGGATTTATCGAGCGCCGCCATTTTGAAAAAATAACAACAAATAACACGAAAACGAGCACTAAGCCAGGCTCCATACAAAAATCTTCAAACCCCTTAACGTGTCTTATATTTATTTGGTTGAATAAAATTAAAAACACGTTATTCAATTATGAAATGGCGATAAATTACTGAAATGTTTTAAATCAATCAGTTTTGTAGGTTAGGGTTGCCAGATAGATGTTCGATAGTAAAAGTATCGAGTAGGTTATGTATATATTACGATAGTTTTGACTCAGGCACATACATACATAAGATAATATCATAGGCAATCTGATAAAATATAAATAGGTATCAAACATTCTTTTTTGTATTTTGTAATTTCATATGCCTAATTACATCTCCATTTTTTAAAATTCACATACCTTTTCTTATTTTAGGTACTAGCCATGCGAAAAGTGCTGTTTTCAAAGCTTTACGATACTTTTTTAATACGTATAATAATTTAGAATTTTGCCAGTTTTGGTACGGTAATCAACATCTGGCAAGCCTGAGTTTTTTTTTTTCCTTTGGCATGGTGCGGTTTGCACATCGCCACAGACATAAAAACGAGGAAACGATTATAAAAAAGATTAAATTATAATAAGGAAAGTAGTTTCAGCGCGCTCAAACGCCGTTCCGTTTTGATTTCGCGATTTCTGAATCGGTACGCGAGTAATTGCTGTCAGTACTTTGAGCCGTGAAATCTGTTTCGGAATACACCCTTTGAGTACCCAAAACCGCCTATATTACTATACTCTTTGCGCGTACTTACCTCGTTCAACAATTTAGTCAGAGAGCAACCGCAATTAGAACTGTTTCGTACAAAACCCCTAGAAATAAGGCGTATTTACACTAGAGACTTCTTCGGGCCCTCTCATTCACGAGCGTAAAATTCCAATATATATTACATTGAGGTCTGCGTTGAGTTAGCAGCCTCACTATCGATTTTGATGGTTTTAACCATGTCAAAAAATTGTTAGGAATAGGTTTAAATTTGTTTATAAGTCTCAGAAAAAGTTTGATTGTATTTCAGAAGATATTTGAGTATCTTACTGAGGCTTCTAGATCGACGTCAACCTAGCAGCCTCACCAAGATAGACTGGCTCTATCATTATGATTTATATGTCAAAAAATTGTTAGTAAATTGTTTATCTCGTATACAAAGTTTCAACGAAATTGGTTCAGTAGGAGCCGAGATATTACACCCCCTTGGTGAGGCTTCCAGCTTGACGCTTGACGTGAAGACGATTCCCGTCAAACGGAGGTATGTCCAAGCAAAGTAAATATACCAAAAAATTGTTAGGAATAGGTTTATCTTATTCCAGCTTAAAAACTTTCAATTCGTTGAGACATTTACTCAGAAAATGATTCTAAACTTCTACATACTAATTAATTTTCCGACCGTCAATCAAATTTAAACTTTCTGAGAGTAGAAATAGGGTTGAAATTGGTGGTTTAGCCTTTGACAGGTACACTTAGGTACAGAAGTATAATTTTACGATTAAGTGATACGATTAAACCTAACAAATCGCTATGAAAGCCGGTAGCAGCTAAAAAAAATCATTATGAGTCAAAATTTGTTCAATTCTGATGACGATACAGATACACAAAAGAGATAATAATAACCTATCACTAGGAACTCCTTACCGGTTTATCGCATAGACATGATAATTTACTTAGACGCTGCTATCTATTGGATTCTGTGGTAGGTTTGTATCTCGAGTATTTTTTTATTATGTACGGCTTCTGTATGTCTTTGCCACAGGTCTTTGCCTATTCTCAATGGGCACAAAACAGAAAAAAAAATCTTTCTATCAAACTTTGTCCATCTTACTCGCACTTTAAAAAAATATTCTGTAGAATTCTGATTTTTAGTTACAAATATTTTCACGTATATTGAAACATTCCTGTGTTTTTTTTTTATTTCACCGCGTACTATTTTTTTTTTCTAGATTTCTTAAGAAAATACGATTTTTTCGATGATGTGGTACGATTCCCAAAAAAATAAAGTTGGCAACACTGGTACAGCATTTTTTATACATTCATCTAGCCACTAAGCTTAGTTCTGAATACGATTAATTTACTATTTTTGTTCTTGACTGTACCAAAAACCGAATGTATGTAGAAGTTTAGAATCATTTTCTGAGTAAACGTCTCAACGAATTGAAAGTTTTTTTGCTGGAATAAGATAAACCTATTCTTAACAATTTTTTGGTATATTTACTTTGCTTAAACATACCTCCGTTTGACGGGAATCGTCTTCACGTCAAGCGTCAAGCTGGAAGCCTCACCAAGGGGGTGTAATATCTCGGCTCCTATTGAACCGATTTCGTTGAAACTTTGTATACGAGATAAACCATTTACTAACAATTTTTTGACATATAAATCATAATGATAGAGCCAGTATATCTTGGTGAGGCTGCTAGGTTGACGTCGATCTAGAAGCCTCAGTAAGATACTCAAATATCTTCTGAAATACAATCAAACTTTTTTTGAGACTTATAAACAAATTTAAACCTATTCCTAACAATTTTTTGACATGGTTAAAACCATCAAAATCGATGGTGAGACTGCTACTCGTAACTCAACGCAGACTACATTGAGCTATTATTATACTTCATTGTATATTATAATTATTTGTTGCCCTGTTTAGTTTGCATAATATTGGTTTGTCCACTGCTACTACTCCAGACTCCAGCTAACAGTGGTCGCTTATCTGTATTTATCTGCGAATACCTATTATTGGCTACGTTGTAACTTATTTGTAGGTATATATTACCTATTTTTGTTATAGAATATGCTGTTAGTATTCCGAATAAAATAAAATAAATCACACAAAGGTGAACATATATAATATTTATGTACACTGTTGCTAAGTAGTAGCTATATATTTTCACCTTTTATTTATTTTTTATCTACTTACACATTACGTAATTAGTTTCTTTCTCTTACCTACCTTTGCTACCTGGGCCCCGTTTCACGAAGCTACAAGTTACAATTCTTGTAGAAATAAATGGCAACATTGACCTTAAGTGGCAACATTATTCGCTACAAGTGTTTCACAAAGTTTATTTTTTACAATTGTTACTTTATAAACAACAAGTACAAAATTTACAAGTCGTAGACATTTTTTTTATTGTTCAATTTTCGCTAAATCGAACAAGTGTTTCACGAATAAAGTTGTAAAGGACATCTTCAGAAATCGTATGGAAGGTGGTATTTTAATATTTGATATTTTTAGCAACGAACTGTAGTATATAGGCTGAAAGAGAATAATTAATAACTACGAGTCTGAATTAAAAAATATTTTTTATTTACCACCATTACTTTTTAATAATTATTTTAATATATTAGTAGTAGGAAACAAAAAAGTATCTGGCAGCACCATTGAAGCGGGTGCATATAATGTGCGGTGAATAACGTGCAGCAAATAATACTCAACAAATAATCTGCAGCAAATAATTCAGGTTTTTGGCTCAAATTATTGGACTGCACGTTATTTAATGCGTAATATTAAGAACGCCCATTTTTTTTAAAGTCTGCAAGTACATTATAATTATGACAAGCTCTTGGCATGCCTGCAAGCAGGCATGGGGGTCACAAGATAACCTAATCCCGATGGATATGGCGGAGGGAGCCGTGCTCGCTTCGCTCACCTGGGAGCTAGGAGCTCCCTTCGCAATCCCCTTCTAACCTAATCTAACCGAGTCGGGGTACCCCAAACTCCCGTGCTCGCACCCGTCCTGACTTGGCATTCACTGTGGATTGGCTTCGTTTTATCGGGCTGTACATTGCTTGGGCGAAATGTTTTCAAAATCGATTCCACATACAGCTGATAAATTGATCTGAAATGTGACAACTCTCTAGAGGTGTCCATGATTCTGACCTGTATTATTGCCTGCATGTTATTGAGTGCGCATTGTTGCAGCGCGCCAAGAACTGGGGTTTGTTCTGTACTGAATTATTTCCTGCACGTTTTTGTACTGTGCAATGTTCCTTGCATTTTATTCAAGCGCTTCAACAAACTGCAGTAAATAATTCACAACAAATACACACTCACTCACTCACACATTCACTTTTTGACTCCAATTATTTAGTGCATATTATTTGGCGCGCTTTTTTTAATACAATTATTAGGTGCACATTATTTGGCGCATTTCATTGTCACCCAAACAAACGTCAAAATCCGACAGCCTTGCCGAAAATTTCAATAAGGTTTATACTCGGTATCTGACAGATAGACCTGCAAACGAAAATAATCTTTGTTGTTCTATAATTTGCAACTGACATTCAACCTTAGGGTGGTAAACCAATTTATTGGTCGACTTTACATCGAATTGTACTTGTAACTTGTAGCTCCGTTAAAAGGCCCCCAGCGGGCCCTGGGCCCCGTTTCACGAAGCAACAATTTACAAGTAACAAGTTACAATTTGATATTCATTGCGTAGCCAATTTGCCAAAACTGGAAGCCCTTATCGTTTTACCTCATTGTCTACGCAATGTACATCAAATTGTACTTGTTATTTGTAACTTGTAGCTTCGTGAAACGGCCCCCTGGTTGACAGTAATTCGGAACGTGATTACGCGTGCTTTAATCGATTTCAGCGCATCTCGGAACGCGATTAATCAATTTCAGCGCGTGTCAAGTCAAAACGCAGGGTTATATACGCTATTCCGAATCAGATTTCACTGCTTAAATCGAAGTCAAAGTCAAAGTCAAAGTCAAAATAATTTATTTCCATAGGATGTTATTACATCACTTAGATCCGTCATTACATTTTTTTGGGTGAGTTCACTAACACAATCGCTGACAGCGATTACCAAAATTGGCAAAGTTATAAATTATTATACGTGTTAAAAAAGTATCGTACAGCTGTGAAAACAGCACTTTTCGCGTGGCTAGTACCCAAAATAAGGAAAGGTATACAAATTTTATAAAATGGAGATGTAAATAGGCACATGAAATTAAAAAAAAAAAACAAAAAAGAATGTTTGATATTTATATTTTATCAGATTGCCTATGATATTATCTTATGTATGTATGTACCTGAGTCAAAACTATCGTAATTAATACTTAACCTACTCGATACTTTTACTATCGAACATCTGGCAACCCTAACATACAAAACTGATTGATTTAAGATATTTCAGTAATTTATCGCCATTCATTATTGAATAATGTTTTTTTAATTTTGTTCAACCAAATAAATATAAGACACGTTAATTTTATACTATAAACATTTAACTTTTTAAAATAAATAAACAATATGTCGAATTTGACATTAGGCCTCATTCACACGTTCCCGGTTTGCGCTGGGCCGGCGGCTGGTGTCTCGCCCGGCGCACGGTCACTCTGTGGAGGTGTTCACACGGCGCCGGCGTTAGTGCCGCCGGTCCGGTTTGTAACCGTGGACGGCTCGCGCCGGGCTTACGTCCGGCGCACAGTCTAGTATGGCAGTCAATGGCAGTCTATGAGAGCATTCCCTTGTAGCCGGACCTACGCCCGGCGCGTACTATCTACCTACGATGGAAATAATTTCGGAAATAAGAAAAATTTAATAATATTTTGTTAAAAACGTATTGTATGACTACACAATACGTTTAGCCAAGTCAGGTTTTCTGATGTTCCGACTGCGTTTGTAAACAATGTCAACCATGATCATTAAAAACAATAAAAATATTAAATTTTTCAACCTGTTTCTAGCTTTTCAATATTTTTAAGTTTGAAAATTTAAAGCTTACTGTTTTTACGCAGTCGGGTTATTTGTTGTTTTTAAATAATAAATATACCTGTATATTCAATTTAGGAGTTTAATTTATCATTTTACTAAAATATCTGCACGTCATGTCTCTCTTCCACACATATATATAATTTAAATTTTGTAACGTTGATATATTTTTTTGCACTTTTCACTCCAAATTAATTATTGATGCCTGTGAGCAAAACAACGTCAAAACAACTAATGAGCCCGCACCGCAGCCGGCTACAAACGTGGGAACGCATAGCCGGCGACGACAACGGCGCGCCGGTCCGGCGCAAACCGGGAATGTGTGAATGAGCCGAGGCCTAAACGCTTACGAGAATATCGCTCTGGAGAATGGGTGCCGTTAGCGGAAGATGGCGGCGATCCGTGACGTCACAATGGCTACCGTAATCCCACTGACAGTGATTCAGTACGCGGTTTTGGGCACTCAGTGATTTCAGCGCAAATCGGAACGCGGCCTTAGTTAGTTAGTCATTCACTATGAATAAAGTGCCATAATTAAAAAAAAAAAATAGCTTCCTTATTCGTAGGTCATTCATTCATTCATTACATTTTGCATTTTGTTACATATTGGTGGTTTGTTAGGTAGGGCGGCTGCTATACGAAATGATAATTTTATTAGTACAAAGTAAAAAATACTCTTTTTTTTAATAAGAAAATAGCAAACAGTTATTTGTGGTTTGTCTACAATGGCACCATCTCTATTTACTTATGAAACCTTAGTTCATGCCTTGGCTGGAGCTACAGTAAGTAATACCTAATTACAAAATGTTGTATTTATAGATTTAATTAGTGGAAATCCTAAACTTAATCTTACTTCATCACAGGGTAGCGTTGTTGGCATGGCTGCCTTCTACCCCTTAGATACGTTGAGATCCAGACAACAAGGTAACATAATTTATTATTAACCAATATTTCGTATTGGATCTATATTATTTTATAATTAAACTATACTTTTTTCTTCTTGTTTACAGTGGAAGATTCGAAAAAGCTGCAAGGGTCATCGTGGGAACTATTAATTCAACTTGCAAAAGAGGAAGGTATTGACTCATTGTACCGTGGTTTGACCCCAGTACTTCAGTCGCTGTCCGTGTCGAACTTTGTTTACTTCTACACCTTCCACGCCTTACGCAGTCGCTTCACGACTAGCACTTCCGCGATACAAGACTTGATGTTTGGAATTGTAGCTGGTAGTATTAATGTCATAATTACATCTCCTTTGTGGGTGGTTAATACTCGTATGAAGCTGGAAAGTAATAAATACAACAGTCTTTCTGAAGGCCTATTTGAGTTGTACAAGAAAGAAGGTGCAAAGGGCTTGTGGTCTGGTACGATCCCATCTCTATTGCTGGTGTCCAACCCAGCAATCCAGTTCATGGTGTATGAGTCTTTGAAGAGAAACCTGGTCTCCAAGGGTCGTTTCGACACTTACACTGCATTTATGATAGGAGCCCTTGCCAAAGCTGTAGCAACCACTTTAACATACCCGCTGCAGCTTGTTCAATCCAGGCTCAGAGCTGGAACCGGCATGAAGCCTCTGATAAAAGACGTTAAAGCTAAACCTCTGACTCTGTTCAGAGGGCTAGAAGCCAAACTTCTGCAAACTGTCATGACAGCTGCACTTATGTTTTTAATTTATGAAAAGGTTGTTCGTTTAGTGTTGACTATCATGAGGGTCAAACTTAACAGGCATTAATTTGTGAATTAGGTATTTGTATTGCAATACCTCAGTTTTTTTATAAATTTAAACCCAAAGAGAGGGCCCTTTATCTCATACACCTAAGTTGTAAACCTTAATTTATATTGGTGGAAGATAACATGTGGTTTGGGTAATTTAATTTGATAGTGGGAATTGTGATAATAATTTAATTTTATGTGATTTATTGGTAGTCATAAGTTAGTTTTAGTTTTAAGAAGAACAGACATAGCTCCATGACATAACATGCTCAAAATTAACCTTTGAATTGAATTATCTTCCATAAGAAACTTTATGTGTAATAAAATGTAATGAAACAGTACCAAATATGAAAGTTACTTATTCCAAAGTTTATTGTGTTACCCCAGTATTAATAAAAAAAAATGTTAGACAAATTAATGGTTTAATTAATAAAAACGGCAACTTAATACCTAATTTACGACGGCATATTGGATTTGTGCCTCTTTCATATCTTTAGAAGTTCTAATTACGACATCTGTATACTCCTTTATCAGCAGATTTAAGTCGTCGTAAACCTGTAATAAAAACGAAATAGTTTAATCCAGTGGATAAGCATCTAATACACTGATTAACAAAGCAAATTAATCGCCATTGCACAGATACAACACACACAGAGTAAAGTGTTTACATACATACAGATTAATAAGATAAGACAATTTACAAGAAAATATAATTATCTTTTACTTATAAATATTTATATCACGTATCCCAGATATTATTCTCCCATATCTTACATTATCACTACGTCACAACTGGGCATTCAATTTACATCATAGGCTATTTCAACTCAAAATCTCCGTAATTTTTTGATTACGTGAAAAAAGAAAATATACGTGTCCAATACTTTTAAATAATCTATCTGATAGACAATGAAAGATTATCATCCCTATTGTCATACTGACCTCTTTCGCTTGCGGATGATCCAAGTGATGTTGTAGCTCTGCTATGATGAGGTCTGCGAGCGCGAGCGGCGCGGCGCGCGGCGCGGCGGGCGAGCGCGGCACGAGCGTGACGAGCGCGCTCCTCACGGCCCCGCAGCACGCCTGCGCCGCCTCCACGCACCGCCCGCCGCTCAGCAGCGCGCGGATGCAACCCGCGCTGTCCACTTCCTGTGGAAAATAAGAAATAAGAAAATTTTTATTTGTAACTTTACAATGTGTCAGAATATTAAACCTTAAAGCTTGTGCTAGTTGAAAACTGTGTTACGAGCTCCAACTCCAAATAACTCTTATATCCCTGTGCGTAAACATTTCTTTAGCATAGCGCAGGCTTTGCATTTTTTTTAACGAATCAAACGAATCTTTATAAGGAAAACATGTTTGCCCCTACGAATTAGGTATCCTTTAATTTAGCCTTCCGCTCCTCCAAAAGTACCGGTTACGCTTGATTCGGCGACACAAGCATTAAGTCCATTTAAAAAAAGGATCCTTTAATTTTGCAGCTCCATTTTTTTAAACGCTCGCTCGTCTCAATGAAAGATAAAAATAAAAGTGTCTTTATTCGAAGTAAGATTTAACAAAATCATTTTTCGACGTCAAAGCAAGAAGACAGCGTATTCTGGTCTGGACTGATATATCAGTAGCGTAGCTGGTGGTGTAGTAGTAGTATGATTATCCACGTAAATATAATATTTTCCGTGCTTCGAAATGTACGTAAATATTACACAATTTTCTCCCTTAAAATACACTTTCCTCACACAATTTTGAAATACTTTAACAAACATTTATTTTTTATTTGTTCAAACAATCGTTAATCCGGATTCACGCCTATATGCAAAGTAATATTTAAGTGCTGACAAACAGTACAGCGGTGTATGCTTGTGTTTTGTAGCATAACTTATGCTTAGTAGGTAAATACACATTTAGTTACCTTGCCTTTTGAAGGTGAACATTTTAGAGGTCGGTGATCTAATACCAATATTTACTTGAGGCGACTTTGAAGTTCACTATCGTAGTTTTTGCGTAAAAAATCAGGGTTTTTAGCTTTTAATTATTTTCTACAAAATCTTGGAGGTGTGGTGGACTTAAAAAAGGCCAAGGTCGAGTCCGTATTACTCACCAAGAGTTCTGTAACTTGGAATGGAACAGAACTAAAATTATTTTTTCTCAAACAAGCATGGAAATATTGTCATTATTATCGAAAAAAGAACACGCGAAATATCGATTTTATGGACAAATAAAATCAAATCCAATGCTGGAGCGTTTTTTGAATTTGGAACGTTACAACGCTCCACAATGCTGTATGAAACGGCGTGCTGGAGTTATTAAATACTCTTTGATTGGATCTCTTTTGTCAATCTTGGCATACCAAAGTAATTCTCTTGGTGATAGAAAAAAAAAATAGAAAACTGGCGGGAAAGTTGAAAATTCATCTTGATTCGTTATATATTTTATGTCACCGTAAGATTGTGAACGCCGTTAGTTTATAATCTTACTCGCGATATTATAAACTTACGGAAAATTGTGAACTGAAATCAACCATTTACAATTTAACGTATTATTTCTCGTTAGTTTATATAATCTTACGAAGTCAAACCGTCAAATTGTGAACTGATTAAAAATTGGCATGCGACGGAACGCACCTTGCACGCTGATTGGTTAAACGTTTGACGTGTCCAGCGCGGCTATTCTTGGCTGTCATTCTGTAGGTAGCTACTGCCAAAACCGACCAATCAGGAACACGGTTCACAATTTTACGGGTGAACATCGTAAAGGCGCGTTTCCATTGTGCAAGTTCTTGCATGCAAGTTACATATCACTTGCGCAGACAATCGTCACTTGCGCATTATGTTTACAAGTTCAAAACTACTTGCATGCAATTTGCAGCCTGCATACAAGTTTACATTTCCATTACTCAAGCTGCATGCAACTTGCAACTTGCATGCAAGCTACTTGCATAATGGAAACGCGGCTTGAGATTATAAACTAACGAGAAATAATACGTTAAATTGTAAGTGGTTGGGTTCAGTTTACAATTTTCCGTAAGTTTATAATATCGCGAGTAAGATTATAAACTAACGGCGTTCACAATCTTACGGTGATATATACATACTTATTATCTATAAATTTAATAATTAAAATGAGTTCCGACGGTTCAGAGAGTGAAATGGAAATTGATTGTACTCCACCAGATTTAAGATCAGAAGCCAAATAATAATTTGGCAATGGAAAACCTGCTTCCAGCGAAGTCACATGAAAAATACATGAAAGTATATGAAAATTTTATGAGTTGGAAAAACGAGAAAAAGTATGTTTTATTTCCCTGCATTCTTTTGATAAAAGCACTATAGGTATATAATATAGGTATGCCTCGGCGGAAATGGCAATTGCCTGTCTCGGATTAGTGAAGTCCTCGCCTAACTCGACCTGCAATTGCCTATTTCGCGGCTTTTGCAATAATGTACTATTGTGGCCGCATAACTAGGTTCGCTAGAAATGTGCTAGTTTTATCTTTTCTGTAATATTTACTTAAATCTTACGAATGTATGTAATACCGAAAAGTTAGATGCCTCATTAGGCGACGATGTGCTCGTAAGAACCAAGCCTCTAAGCTTGGCGCAACGTTGCTAGCATCTCGTTCTCGGTATTTTACAAGGTGTATCATGAAGAGTGTGCCCATACACTTCATGATCTTATCCTTTCTGCCTTCTGCCACCAGAGTACACGGGGCGTTGAATTTCCAATCATCATCTACAGGTTGTATAAGGCCACACCGAGTAAGGTTATTTCCCTTAGTTCTTGCCCAACTTTGGTCTATGTAAGGCTAGAGTGAAAAGTATCTGGATAAGAGTCGGTTCAAAATGCTCGCGCAGATTACTGGCTTCATTAAATAAAGGACCGTATTAACATACTTTGAAGTAGAAAATTGTATGACTACTATGCTCATACATGCTTTATTAGACTATGGTAATAAGGTCCTATTTTCAATGAAGCCAGTAAATTGCGCGAGTATTTTTCCATTCTGTCTGAACTGAGCCTAAGCGTGTTGAAACTTGTATGTATGTCTAATGGGGGACGCCTGCGACGGAGCGCAGACGGGTGACCTGCTCTGTTTGAAGAACTATTTCACCCCTAATTCCCAGTGTTGGAACGTAGTCGTTTCATAGGTGACACTGAGTTCATTTA
Organism: Carpatolechia fugitivella; assembly: GCA_951230895.1. Taxonomy (NCBI): domain Eukaryota; kingdom Metazoa; phylum Arthropoda; class Insecta; order Lepidoptera; family Gelechiidae; genus Carpatolechia; species Carpatolechia fugitivella. The sequence continues at coordinate 9,709,151 of OX579658.1, forward strand.
CATTAATTAAAAAGACATACCATGAACCGCAGCAGGAACCACCTTGGCAGGAACTGGTCCGAGCTGAGCACTCGCTTGGTGACGGCCAGCAGGGTCTCTCCGTCCGCCTCCACGAGCCGCGGGTACAACGCGTCGAAGTCTATGCTTTCGCTCCCTAACAAGTTGAAAAGTGGGAGATTGAACGAACACATGTAACAGTAAAACTAAGTTGTGAAAAGTAGGCTTTCCTGAGAGACTAACGAGACAAAAATGCGTTTTGAATGATATAAGTCTGCTCTGCATCCTTACTAAAACAGTATAATGATGGAATCCTATCGAAATTACGGAATAATAAGAGTATGTAAATTGATCACACACAATATAATTAAGTATTTTTCTTGGTTTGAATTGCAAGGAAACGACTTACATATTCTAGAGATGTTATTTTCTTTATTGAACTGATAATTTACTAAATATCAGACATTAAAGTTTATAAAATTGAGACACCGAATAGGTAGCGAGTTCAGAGGAATTAACTTGAAAAGTTTTTATTAGATGGTAAAGTACTAACCAAACCAACATAATTTGATATAGACATATAAGCTTCTTGATATAGACCAATTTTGACATTGGAAATGTCTTTTCGTTCGCTCCAGTATAGGCTTTAATTTCACGAAAAAGTGCGATCCTCTTATATCTCGGAGAGTTGTAAAGATATGTTATTAAAAAAAAGCTCAAAAGACGCGTATTCACGAGAGCTGTAAGGTGCAAAAAGGATTAATCGAGAAAGTAAAAAACTAAATAAGTTATGGCCGAAATAGTGAAAAAAAAAAAAAACATTTTTACCGAATTTTTCATTTTGGCGCTCGATATTTTGAAAACGAAGAATGATATCAAAAATTTGAGAGAAACTCCTCTGGACAATTTAGCCAGCTACAATTTGAGCCTAAAACAAAGACGATCGGGTTAAGGGTTTGCCATGTAGCTTAACCTTTTTGAAAAAAGTAAAAAAATCAGAACGACATAGATTCATTTCCAATGTGCTCGATAGTCGTGTGAGGCACGAAATCTGTGATTTTTTTCTGACTTTGATTTAAAGGTTATGTTCAATTCGAACATTACTTACCGAGTAGCGCTTTTTGTACAAGGTCCATAGAATCAGGGTCTTCTTCGCGAAGTTCCGCGGCTAATTCTTCCGGCCCAATTACCTAGAACAATTGTTTGATATTTTTTAAATTCGATACTCAAACATTTATTGCATACCATGATGTATAATAATAATAAAAATTAATATTATATTTGATGTTTCGTATGCAAAATATATTAATGGACCTCTTTTTATAGAATAGGAAACTTTTGCCTATAGATAAATATGTCAGCACTATCCAGGTTTGATCACACTATCACATTAGGGAGAACAATTTTTAGGACACCTTTTCTAGTCCCCTCTAAGGCTGAGCAAGGAAAGCAGTGTCTCCCTAAATAGGGCTGCTTTGTCACTCTAGGTGCTGCCGAATTCTCTCTGTCTCCCCAGTGCAGAGCGAAAGCGACCACGATGTTCTAGGAACACCCCCGGAGCCGCCCGTGTGCAGGCTTCAGACAAAGCCCGGTCTGCATCGGACCGAACCTCTCTACTTCAGCCTATCGCCACGGGACTTGACGTTGCTCGGAGTCCATTTTCGGAAGCAGTCAGGCGCGCAGGAGATATTTAGGTGCACAAACGTACGCGCAAACGCAAGTGCACACACTCGTCTTCCCCCTCCTTGACCCAGTGGAACGGAAAACCGATACGACCGGAGGAGGGTTCCGATGATGTGTCTGGCCAACGGTAACTACGCCCTCTACCGTTACCCTAGGCCATCCACCTTGCCTTGCTATACCGCTGGGTCCACCAAACTCGTTGCATATCTGCTGTGAGCTGCCTTCCCCACCGGTATAGGCTTCGAGCGCTTAGCAGGAGGTTTCCGCTGACAGACATATATTCATCTATTGTATAGTAGCATTTTTGTAAGAGCAGAGTTTTTAATTTATTGCAAAAGCTTGTATATTTGTTTTCATTTAGAATGTAAAAATGTATTTGGATGTTTAGATGTTTGTTCCGTCTTCACGCTTAAAGTACTCAACGGATTTGGATGAAATATAGATATTATATTGGAATAGAGATATTTTGTAACCCGAATTAACACATAGGACACTTTTTACAGGAAAAGTCTTATTCCCACGGGAAAATCTCACACAACGCGAGCGTAGCCGCGGGCGGACCGCTAGGATGTAATAAATACGTGAGTCTGTTTAACTATGTATTTCAGTAAGAGTCCGTTCATCAACAATCTGCTTCCAGTCTCGATCACAGAGCAGGAGCGGCGCGGTCCGGGGCCGGAAAAGCGGGACTTTGTATGGTCCAGCACAGGACCGTCCCGCTTTTCCGGCCGGAGACTTAATCAAAATCCAACCTTCTGTCCATGCGCCATGGCGGCGCCCCCGCCCCGCTCCTGTAGTGTACACTGACCTGCAGCTTGTCCCGTAGCGGCCGCGCGAGGAAGGCGTGCGAGGGCTTGGCCAGACGCAGGCAGGTGAGCGCGGCGGCCAGCGAGCGACGCCGCGCGCCCTGAGCCATGGCGCCCCCGCCCCGCTCCTGTAGTGTACACTGACCTGCAGCTTGTCCCGTAGCGGCCGCGCGAGGAAGGCGTGCGAGGGCTTGGCCAGACGCAGGCAGGTGAGCGCGGCGGCCAGCGAGCGACGCCGCGCGCCCTGAGCCATGGCGCCCCCGCCCCGCTCCTGTAGTGTACACTGACCTGCAGCTTGTCCCGTAGCGGCCGCGCGAGGAAGGCGTGCGAGGGCTTGGCCAGACGCAGGCAGGTGAGCGCGGCGGCCAGCGAGCGACGCCGCGCGCCCTGAGCCATGGCGCCCCCGCCCCGCTCCTGTAGTGTACACTGACCTGCAGCTTGTCCCGTAGCGGCCGCGCGAGGAAGGCGTGCGAGGGCTTGGCCAGACGCAGGCAGGTGAGCGCGGCGGCCAGCGAGCGACGCCGCGCGCCCTGAGCCATGGCGCCCCCGCCCCGCTCCTGTAGTGTACACTGACCTGCAGCTTGTCCCGTAGCGGCCGCGCGAGGAAGGCGTGCGAGGGCTTGGCCAGACGCAGGCAGGTGAGCGCGGCGGCCAGCGAGCGACGCCGCGCGCCCTGAGCCATGGCGCCCCCGCCCCGCTCCTGTAGTGTACACTGACCTGCAGCTTGTCCCGTAGCGGCCGCGCGAGGAAGGCGTGCGAGGGCTTGGCCAGACGCAGGCAGGTGAGCGCGGCGGCCAGCGAGCGACGCCGCGCGCCCTGAGCCATGGCGCCCCCGCCCCGCTCCTGTAGTGTACACTGACCTGCAGCTTGTCCCGTAGCGGCCGCGCGAGGAAGGCGTGCGAGGGCTTGGCCAGACGCAGGCAGGTGAGCGCGGCGGCCAGCGAGCGACGCCGCGCGCCCTGAGCCATGGCGCCCCCGCCCCGCTCCTGTAGTGTACACTGACCTGCAGCTTGTCCCGTAGCGGCCGCGCGAGGAAGGCGTGCGAGGGCTTGGCCAGACGCAGGCAGGTGAGCGCGGCGGCCAGCGAGCGACGCCGCGCGCCCTGAGCCATGGCGCCCCCGCCCCGCTCCTGTAGTGTACACTGACCTGCAGCTTGTCCCGTAGCGGCCGCGCGAGGAAGGCGTGCGAGGGCTTGGCCAGACGCAGGCAGGTGAGCGCGGCGGCCAGCGAGCGACGCCGCGCGCCCTGAGCCATGGCGCCCCCCGCCCCGCTCCTGTAGTGTACACTGACCTGCAGCTTGTCCCGTAGCGGCCGCGCGAGGAAGGCGTGCGAGGGCTTGGCCAGACGCAGGCAGGTGAGCGCGGCGGCCAGCGAGCGACGCCGCGCGCCCTGAGCCATGGCGCCCCCGCCCCGCTCCTGTAGTGTACACTGACCTGCAGCTTGTCCCGTAGCGGCCGCGCGAGGAAGGCGTGCGAGGGCTTGGCCAGACGCAGGCAGGTGAGCGCGGCGGCCAGCGAGCGACGCCGCGCGCCCTGAGCCATGGCGCCCCCGCCCCGCTCCGCCGCGCACCGCGCCGCGCGCTCGTACATCACCGCCGCCGCTGGAATCATGAACATTAACGATGACAACCTTTAAAACCAGTGGCTCTGAGAGCTGTAGACCTCGCGAGTCTAAATTTGTATAGCTCAAAACTTCGAAATACATTTTTAACCCCCGTACTTTGAGATAGGGTCGGGCCACACTTATCGACGGCGATCGACGGTTTGCCTATACAAAACGCGCGTTTAGTTTGGCCATCCTTTCGCATCGACGCGGCGAAAGGATTTCCATACTAAGTGCGCGTTTTGTACGGGCAAACCGTCGATTGCCGTCGATAAGTGTGGCTCGACCCTAACTTTATTTTATTTTTATTTTTTATTTATTTGGAAAACTGCTGCTGTGATTGCCTTCAATAGAATGTACATTGATCTAATAGTGTTATGTTTATATATTATGCTACTTTGTAATGTATCATTCACTGGCAGTTCTATATAATTAAATAAACAAACAAACAAACCAACAGCATTAATAACAATATAATATAACTAATGTTAACACAGAAAGCCAATTATAGGTTTTCACTAATAGCGCTTGGTTACGTAAATTAATGTGCAAAGATCTAAAAAAAAAAAAACAATAAAACACTAGCTGTTGGTTTTCTATTAATAATAAATAATTATCTCCGCCATTTTGAATAAAATCGAAAAACTGAAACGAGGAGAATCGCTTGAGGAATGTGGCCTGTAGAGGATAGGACATCCGGACATACGAAAGCATTTTTGCTCAAGCTAAGAAGGAGACTTTTCGCTCATTTAAAATATCAATTTTTCGGAAATTTCAATAAAACTCCTTCATAACCCTTTGTATGAGAGGGGGCTGTTAAACTCACCCTTTCTATAATGGTGTCTTGAAACGTGCAGTGCGTAGAGGAAGTCGTAGTAAGGATTGTGCGTGTGCGCATCGTGCAGCTTGGCGCGCGCGGCGGCGGCGCGTTCTGCTTCAGTCGATAGCGCGGTGCACGTCACTAGCGCGTTTAGCTGCTTGCGCGACGCTGGGGAGTGAGACAACTTGTTGAGATTCAAACATTAAACAAAGATAATGTTTTTGGTTCGCATATATTGTTTGTGTTTAATTAAACATAGAATGCTAAAATCCAAAAATAAAGCACGGATAACTCTTAAGTCACTCAGCAAGCTATGGAAAGATCTATGCTTGGTCAGCGAAATCGCTACGGGATAAAATCCGAAACGAAATCATCCGACAGAGGACCAAGGTAGTATCGTCCAGAAATGTAGCAAGCTGAAGTGGCAGTGGGCTGGCCACGTCTGTCGCAGAACCGATGAGCGTTGGAGCAGACGGGTTCTCGAATGGAGACCGCGTCTCGGGAAACGTAGTGTGGGACGCCCCCCTGCCACTGGTGGCCTGATGACGCTGAGGTCGCTGGTGGTGGCTGGATGAGGAAAGCGGGTGATCGTGTGCTTTGGCGTGCCCTTGGGGAGGCCTACGTCCAGCAGTGGACTGCAATAGGCTGATTGAATTGAATTTAACTTTTAATATCTTTAAATTATCATGCCCTGTTTTTTCATGCTTTGAAGAAAAAAGCAACAGCAGTTGAATATCTAATTTGTCGGACGTAGAGTTGTCGGACGTAGGATCTGGATTTTAAAATCGAGTGCGTTACCATCTCGCCCGCCAGATATATGCCATTTGAATACCAGCCACTACTGAATGTGGTGTAGAGTGCGTTAGCTTGTATGTACCCCGCGCTTTGCGAGCTTAATATCACTTTATTGCGCCGTAGCAATTCACTATTTTAGTGCAAGTCATTGGTTTAGTGTGATACCCACGCCGCGCTCAGAGCTCGCTCCACGCGCCCGCCAGACAAGTGCCACTTGAACACCAGCCACTACTGAATGTGGTGTAGAGCGTTACCGAGCGTGGTGAGCAGCGTGGCGGCGGCGGCGGCGCGCGCGTGCGGCAGCGGGTTGGCGCACGCCGCGCTCAGAGCTCGCTCCACGCGCCCGCCAGACAAGTGCCACTTGAACACCAGCCACTACTGAATGTGGTGTAGAGCGTTACCGAGCGTGGTGAGCAGCGTGGCGGCGGCGGCGGCGCGCGCGTGCGGCAGCGGGTTGGCGCACGCCGCGCTCAGAGCTCGCTCCACGCGCCCGCCAGACAAGTGCCACTTGAACACCAGCCACTACTGAATGTGGTGTAGAGCGTTACCGAGCGTGGTGAGCAGCGTGGCGGCGGCGGCGGCGCGCGCGTGCGGCAGCGGGTTGGCGCACGCCGCGCTCAGAGCTCGCTCCACGCGCCCGCCAGACAAGTGCCACTTGAACACCAGCCACTACTGAATGTGGTGTAGAGCGTTACCGAGCGTGGTGAGCAGCGTGGCGGCGGCGGCGGCGCGCGCGTGCGGCAGCGGGTTGGCGCACGCCGCGCTCAGAGCTCGCTCCACGCGCCCGCCAGACAAGTGCCACTTGAACACCAGCCACTACTGAATGTGGTGTAGAGCGTTACCGAGCGTGGTGAGCAGCGTGGCGGCGGCGGCGGCGCGCGCGTGCGGCAGCGGGTTGGCGCACGCCGCGCTCAGAGCTCGCTCCACGCGCCCGCCAGACAAGTGCCACTTGAACACCAGCCACTACTGAATGTGGTGTAGAGCGTTACCGAGCGTGGTGAGCAGCGTGGCGGCGGCGGCGGCGCGCGCGTGCGGCAGCGGGTTGGCGCACGCCGCGCTCAGAGCTCGCTCCACGCGCCCGCCAGACAAGTGCCACTTGAACACCAGCCACTACTGAATGTGGTGTAGAGCGTTACCGAGCGTGGTGAGCAGCGTGGCGGCGGCGGCGGCGCGCGCGTGCGGCAGCGGGTTGGCGCACGCCGCGCTCAGAGCTCGCTCCACGCGCCCGCCAGACAAGTGCCACTTGAACACCAGCCACTACTGAATGTGGTGTAGAGCGTTACCGAGCGTGGTGAGCAGCGTGGCGGCGGCGGCGGCGCGCGCGTGCGGCAGCGGGTTGGCGCACGCCGCGCTCAGAGCTCGCTCCACGCGCCCGCCAGACCGGTGCCACTTGAACACCAGCCACTACTGAATGTGGTGTAGAGCGTTACCGAGCGTGGTGAGCAGCGTGGCGGCGGCGGCGGCGCGCGCGTGCGGCAGCGGGTTGGCGCACGCCGCGCTCAGAGCTCGCTCCACGCGCCCGCCAGACAAGTGCCACTTGAACACCAGCCACTACTGAATGTGGTGTAGAGCGTTACCGAGCGTGGTGAGCAGCGTGGCGGCGGCGGCGGCGCGCGCGTGCGGCAGCGGGTTGGCGCACGCCGCGCTCAGAGCTCGCTCCACGCGCCCGCCAGACAAGTGCCACTTGAACACCAGCCACTACTGAATGTGGTGTAGAGCGTTACCGAGCGTGGTGAGCAGCGTGGCGGCGGCGGCGGCGCGCGCGTGCGGCAGCGGGTTGGCGCACGCCGCGCTCAGAGCTCGCTCCACGCGCCCGCCAGACAAGTGCCACTTGAACACCAGCCACTACTGAATGTGGTGTAGAGCGTTACCGAGCGTGGTGAGCAGCGTGGCGGCGGCGGCGGCGCGCGCGTGCGGCAGCGGGTTGGCGCACGCCGCGCTCAGAGCTCGCTCCACGCGCCCGCCAGACAAGTGCCACTTGAACACCAGCCACTACTGAATGTGGTGTAGAGCGTTACCGAGCGTGGTGAGCAGCGTGGCGGCGGCGGCGGCGCGCGCGTGCGGCAGCGGGTTGGCGCACGCCGCGCTCAGAGCTCGCTCCACGCGCCCGCCAGACAAGTGCCACTTGAACACCAGCCACTACTGAATGTGGTGTAGAGCGTTACCGAGCGTGGTGAGCAGCGTGGCGGCGGCGGCGGCGCGCGCGTGCGGCAGCGGGTTGGCGCACGCCGCGCTCAGAGCTCGCTCCACGCGCCCGCCAGACAAGTGCCACTTGAACACCAGCCACTACTGAATGTGGTGTAGAGCGTTACCGAGCGTGGTGAGCAGCGTGGCGGCGGCGGCGGCGCGCGCGTGCGGCAGCGGGTTGGCGCACGCCGCGCTCAGAGCTCGCTCCACGCGCCCGCCAGACAAGTGCCACTTGAACACCAGCCACTACTGAATGTGGTGTAGAGCGTTACCGAGCGTGGTGAGCAGCGTGGCGGCGGCGGCGGCGCGCGCGTGCGGCAGCGGGTTGGCGCACGCCGCGCTCAGAGCTCGCTCCACGCGCCCGCCAGACAAGTGCCACTTGAACACCAGCCACTACTGAATGTGGTGTAGAGCGTTACCGAGCGTGGTGAGCAGCGTGGCGGCGGCGGCGGCGCGCGCGTGCGGCAGCGGGTTGGCGCACGCCGCGCTCAGAGCTCGCTCCACGCGCCCGCCAGACAAGTGCCACTTGAACACCAGCCACTACTGAATGTGGTGTAGAGCGTTACCGAGCGTGGTGAGCAGCGTGGCGGCGGCGGCGGCGCGCGCGTGCGGCAGCGGGTTGGCGCACGCCGCGCTCAGAGCTCGCTCCACGCGCCCGCCAGACAAGTGCCACTTGAACACCAGCCACTACTGAATGTGGTGTAGAGCGTTACCGAGCGTGGTGAGCAGCGTGGCGGCGGCGGCGGCGCGCGCGTGCGGCAGCGGGTTGGCGCACGCCGCGCTCAGAGCTCGCTCCACGCGCCCGCCAGACAAGTGCCACTTGAACACCAGCCACTACTGAATGTGGTGTAGAGCGTTACCGAGCGTGGTGAGCAGCGTGGCGGCGGCGGCGGCGCGCGCGTGCGGCAGCGGGTTGGCGCACGCCGCGCTCAGAGCTCGCTCCACGCGCCCGCCAGACAAGTGCCACTTGAACACCAGCCACTACTGAATGTGGTGTAGAGCGTTACCGAGCGTGGTGAGCAGCGTGGCGGCGGCGGCGGCGCGCGCGTGCGGCAGCGGGTTGGCGCACGCCGCGCTCAGAGCTCGCTCCACGCGCCCGCCAGACAAGTGCCACTTGAACACCAGCCACTACTGAATGTGGTGTAGAGCGTTACCGAGCGTGGTGAGCAGCGTGGCGGCGGCGGCGGCGCGCGCGTGCGGCAGCGGGTTGGCGCACGCCGCGCTCAGAGCTCGCTCCACGCGCCCGCCAGACAAGTGCCACTTGAACACCAGCCACTACTGAATGTGGTGTAGAGCGTTACCGAGCGTGGTGAGCAGCGTGGCGGCGGCGGCGGCGCGCGCGTGCGGCAGCGGGTTGGCGCACGCCGCGCTCAGAGCTCGCTCCACGCGCCCGCCAGACAAGTGCCACTTGAACACCAGCCACTACTGAATGTGGTGTAGAGCGTTACCGAGCGTGGTGAGCAGCGTGGCGGCGGCGGCGGCGCGCGCGTGCGGCAGCGGGTTGGCGCACGCCGCGCTCAGAGCTCGCTCCACGCGCCCGCCAGACAAGTGCCACTTGAACACCAGCCACTACTGAATGTGGTGTAGAGCGTTACCGAGCGTGGTGAGCAGCGTGGCGGCGGCGGCGGCGCGCGCGTGCGGCAGCGGGTTGGCGCACGCCGCGCTCAGAGCTCGCTCCACGCGCCCGCCAGACAAGTGCCACTTGAACACCAGCCACTACTGAATGTGGTGTAGAGCGTTACCGAGCGTGGTGAGCAGCGTGGCGGCGGCGGCGGCGCGCGCGTGCGGCAGCGGGTTGGCGCACGCCGCGCTCAGAGCTCGCTCCACGCGCCCGCCAGACAAGTGCCACTTGAACACCAGCCACTACTGAATGTGGTGTAGAGCGTTACCGAGCGTGGTGAGCAGCGTGGCGGCGGCGGCGGCGCGCGCGTGCGGCAGCGGGTTGGCGCACGCCGCGCTCAGAGCTCGCTCCACGCGCCCGCCAGACAAGTGCCACTTGAACACCAGCCACTGGAACATCGCCTGCAGACACAACATTTGTTTATTTATTTATGATAGGAAGACCAACAGCTAAAGTTTATTTAGTAGTACAAGCAATTAAAATAAAAAAGCCATTTTACAAGTTTTCGCTAGTAGGCATCAGAATGTAATGACTATAGTATTATAAGTATTGTCAGCATTGTTATGTATCGCGCGGATAGCCAGTCGTCTCCCGCCACACGCGCCGGCAGCTCCCCTCCGAACCATTTGTTAAATTAGGGCTAAATTACGTAATATAAATTAGTGAACTCTATTCTCTCTTTCATTCAATTTCCTTCAAATAAATATAGTGAACACGCTAGGACTAAAGTAAAACCTAATAAATATAAACCATTAAAAGAACATAAAAAATTGGCCATGAACTCACATAGGTCTGAACGGTATCGCTCGCCAACAGATTATTCAGCAATAAAACTTCTATTTAGCAAACGTCTCGCCGAAACAAGTTCAAATCAAGATTTTGGCACAATTTATTAAAATTGCTGCTCGCTCGAAAAAGCAATGAATTTTGACGGTAGTTCGTTGTTCCATGTAGTTCCAATGCGGATTTAGTCCAAATTGTATTTCAATTTTTATATTTATTTATATACACTTTTATTCTGCACATTTCTAAGCGAGAGCAAAATGAGTTAGCTAGACAAATTCGTATTCAGACAAAATTGATTTGATGGACGCACTCTCGATGTCTGCATCCAAATATTCATTCAAGTAGACTTGGTTCATTTCAACTGTTTTATGCAAAGAACTGAGGAATATGCAAGTTATGAAGAAACAAACAGATATGATTCGTAATTAATAGTGGCAAACGAGAAAGTAAACAAAAGCAACCTAATGTACCTTGTTGTAAATGAAATATTTACCAAGTTCGGATCATCCTTGTCGGCAATACTGATGGCGGTCTCGGCTAGCCGCACGACGCACGCTCCCGCATCGTGGATCTCAAACAACTTTATAACCTAAAAACAAAAAACAGCTAAAGTATATTTTCATATAAAAATTCAAACGTTACACCCTTCAGTTATCCGGCTTTAGAACTTAGCGACTCAATATACGTATGTATGTATGTAACAACGCTAATATTTCTTACGGCGAAGTTTCAAATCAATTTTTTTTTTCAAATGGCAGGCTACAGACTGTATTCACGCCAAAATATAGCTCTAAACATCATAAAAATATGGCATAATGTAGTGACAGATAGTGATAAGCTCATTGTCTAAATCACTTGGCAATTAGGATTCAATTTAAAAGATTTGCATTCTTAATTACCTTCCTAGCCATAAAGCAATCATCATCATTTCAGCCTGTTAAAATCCACTGCTGAACATAGGCCTCTCCAATCGCACTCCAGCGCGACCGTTCCATAGCCACCTGCATCCAACGAGACCCAGCGATCCTCACCAGGTCGTCGGTCCATCTCGTAGGTGGCCGTCCCACACTGCGCTTGCCAGTACGTGGTCTCCATTCAAGGACATAAAGCAATACAATACCTTTATTTTTACACTAGCGGTCCGCCTGTGGCTGCGCTCGCGTTAAATAAAGCATTGTGACATAGACTATCGAATGCCTTGCTATAGTCCACAAATGCGAGGTAGAGGGGGGTTTTATGCTCAGTAGACTTTTCTATGACCTGATTGAGTGCATGCAGATGATCGGTAGTTGAGAAACTGGGACGAAAGCCAGCTTGCTCCACAGGTTGGTGACTGTCTAACTGACCATCTATACGGTTAAGTATTATTTTAATGAATATTTTGTATAAATGCGAAATCAAGCTAATGGGTCTGTAATTTGAAATGTCTTGTGTGCTGCCTTTTTTATGTAGAAGAATAAAGGTCTATCCACAATCGGTGCTCAGTACCGTGTCAGGGACGGGGTCATAGAAAATCGTCATCGTCACGAGTCTAAAAAAATATCGGTACATACATTTTCTATGACATTTGCCACGTTCCGGCCCCGTCCCTGACACGGCACTGAGCTGGGTGGATAGACCTTAATATGGGAATGACAAAATTTATCTCGGAGGAGAAGGATGGAGTTGAACAGACTAGTATGTGGTAATATGGTTGGTTCACCTATTTTGAGTGTTTCTGTCGTGACACGATCCTCTCCCGGGCTCTTATTATAATTAATAGATTTCAGGGCCTTGTGCACTTCGTCATCTGTTATTGGGGGGATAGTGTCAGGACAGAAGTAGTTTATTGAGTCAGTCACAGCCTTGGGTTTGAGTATAAAGATTTATAGTACTCAGTGCAGATTTCTGTTATTTTGTCTTTACTTCTGTGCTTAACTCGCACGTTTATCTTCAAGACACGTTATCCAGGCTTTTCCGTTGGAAACTCCCTCCTTCGCAACCCTTAACGACCTATTTTTGGTAAGAGCCACTTTGACTAGGTGTGTTTTTAGTTGCCTTATGTCCTTGCGAATATTCCGTTTTACCTGTCTGTCTATTGATCTATATTGTTCAGTGCCAAATTCAATACTGCTTCTTCTATTAATTAAATATTTAGTGTATTGTGATAGCTTATTCAACTTTTCCCTCTGTGATTTTATCTTTTTACTGGCTAATTCAATGCTTTTTAATATGACTGCGTATTGTTTCTGTGGATCTGAGTCAGTACCGTATCAAGGCCATCAAAAGAATTTCTAAGTTCGATATTAAATTTGTTCCCGATTGTTGGTTAAAACAAATCGGTTGTGTTTTCTTTTTGTTGAGAAACAGGTTATCCCTGCACAATTTGATGTTAAACCTTATGTGTGCAATTTGATGTGATATTTAACAATAATTATTAAAGTACAAAATATTTATGATTGTGATTTTTATTGGTGGTACTACACTTGTAGGACTTAAAACTAAAAACGTGGGGTGCATGGAATAGATATTCTAAGAAGTAGTAGCGAATGAGGTGATGGCTGAAAAACAGCACAGCTGTCGTTACCTTTTCATTGTCTTACTTATTTTCATGTCTGTCTGTACTACTTTTTGATACATAACATATGTTATTGTTAATGTAATGACAATGAATAAATGTCTTCTATTTCTTATTAGTGCCAGGGGTTGTTATGTGCTATGTCTTGAAAATTTACAAATTGAATTGCTGTTTTTTTAAATATTGGAAAGACTTGCGTTTGACCCTAGCTGATGGAAATTGATTTTGAGGTGAAATATGAACCGCGCTCGCCTAGAAGATGTCTATAATTTTTTAATAATAATATGACTAAAGATCTTGTCAAGACAAAGTCAACGAGCCTAAACACGACGACGTTATGTTGTGTATTTAAGGAGTGCCTATGGCCAACTTCCGGCTCCATCATAAGACCATGGCATCACTTATGACTAAAGATCTTGTGAAGACAAATCCAACGAGCCCAAACATGACGAGATTATGTTGTATATTTAAGGAGTTCCTATGGTCACCTTCCGGCTCCATCATCAGACCAGCTCCATGATCCCATAATATTGTATTGTCATCGAGGTTACATAATCTTTCAGCACAATTGAATGACAGCAAGTGCTCCAAAGTGGGTTGCATGCAAGATTCTGACCGAACAAACAAACAAAGAGACAGACAAGAAAGCGAGTTAATAAAAACGTGTTGAAAAGTACTACTACACTACAGTGGACGGAGAGGGCAGCGTGTCAGTTTAAAAAAAATCAAGTTTGTCAAGTTTGTTTTTACCTTCATGTAGTAAAGAACCAAAGCCTGATGTTGCGTGAGCCTCGCGTCGGGCGCGGCCACGAGCTGGCGCAGGAACGGCTCCGTGCTCACGCCCTTGGCCGCCTTGCTGAACGCTGTGTACGCGCCCTCGGCATCCTCCAGGTCCAGCAGAGATAGGCCGAGGATAAACTGGCCTGCAAATGTTCAAAAATAAGCTCAATCTTTTAACAAACTTATAAAAGACAATCCAGTGTGATAACTAAAACTGCCTCTGGCTGTCCGAAGAGGACTATCTATTTTGTATTTTTAGTGGTGTAAGCAAGTCTTACTACCCATCTGAGTGTCTATGGCTCAAATATGGTTATAGTCTAAATCTAAACTAGCCAAACTCGAACTCTTAGCTCATAATCTATATAAAAATATATGGTTCAGGTATCACTGGTTGTAGTCACTTACGTGAGCAAGCGTTCCACTCGCACCAGGGCTCCAGCATGGCGACGTAGCTCTGCACCAGGCGGGGCTGGTTGATGCCCGCCAGCCACCAGCCGAACTCGAACCCTCCGCTCACTGCCCATCTGAGCTATGGCTCAGGAATTATTGGTTTTAAGGTCACAAACGCGGGTAGGCGTAGAGCTAGTTAGAGCAAATACTACGAATGTTTAAAAAGTGTACTGAGTCAATGGGGAATCTGCACTTTTCAAAAACTATTTTGCACAACAAGGTTACATAAATTAAATTTAAAAAAATTGTGGGTTGTGAAGTTGACGACAAACGATTAAGTATGTTCAGTCTCAAAAACTTACTTAAACATAATTTACTAATTATTTTCGTATTGTTTGAAAAGTTGCGTAGATAAAGTAATGAAATGAAAACATCGGCAAGTTTTTTCACATAATGTCATGACATGGAGGGTAAATTATTTTAAGTTTCTTACAACTCATCCACAAATCACAATAGATAAAATGGCTAAATTTCGAAGCTTCCACTAATCTTCAAAAAGGATACAGTTGATGCGCCAGATGGTAACCCAGCAGCGGCAACGCCTGATGCCAGTGCGTGGGCGCCCCCGCGGCGAGCAGCTGCGCGCGCGCGCGCCGCCCCCCCGCGCCGCGCGCGTACTCGTGCACCACGCTCCCCCCCCACACGCCCTCCGTGTTCGCGGATACGGAGTTAGGATCCGCGCCTAAAGCACTCAACTTCAGACGAAACGCTTCGGCTGTGTTTGCGGCTCTAAAGAAGACATCAAAATATTATTCGTGCAACATGCTCCCCCCCAAACGCCTTCTGTGTTTGCGGATACAGAGTTAGGATCCGCGTTCTGAGCTTCAGACAGATGTTTAAGGAGCAAGACGGAAATTTTATATTAAACACACGAGTTCAAAAAACAGTTATAAATTTTGGCTTCACACACGCCTTCTGTGTTTGCGGATACGGAGTTAGGATCCGCGCCCGATGCGCTGAGCTTCAGACGAAATGCCTCGCTGTGTTTGTGGCAATACCTTCCGTGTTTGCAGTTTGTCATGATGTATCCACTGGGTGGCGACTCTCGCCCATGGTTTCCTAGGCATACGAAGTCGTAGTAAAAAAAGTCGAAGTAAAAACGCCATGCCACGTGCCCAGTCAGTCGTACAGCGTACCACGCATCCTAGGCGCGCAACGGTAACCCTAGAAACTTCGTGTGCACTCTCCTGGTGAATGGAGCAGTAGGCATGGAGTATGTTGTGTTGGTGTGTAGTAGTGGTAAGGTAGGCAGAGTTATAGCGGTGCTCACGGGCGGTGTGTGGTGGCAGCCCTGAGCCACAGCAGCGCGCGGTAGGCCTGCCAGTGCACGGCGCAGTGCCCCGCCCCCGGGACTCCGCCCGCGCCCCGCGCCGCGCCCAGGGCGGCTAGGACTCCGCGAACCACACGCGACCTGGATATATCAATTATGCACAAAATAATTAAAACATGACGAGAGCAATTTAATTACATGTTCTGAATAGTTACGGTCAGACAATTTCTCAAAAAAACTCACTGCAAAAAAGCTAAGTTATCTATTTTGTGTGGAATGAATAGTTTATTAACTTTTGGATGTTACATCCCTTGGTTTCATCGTTACCTTGTTTTGGGCTGAGTTCACTACACGCTGGTGTAAGTAAGACTCACCTCATCTCAGCCATTTGACGAATAGCTTCGGTCACGATGGAAACGCCTAAATCACTGGCAAACAGATTATCGTATTCGCTTGTTTCTTCATCGTCACCTGAATAGAGAAACAAAAATAAATCAATAGGTTAATCAATCAATAAAATAAACTGCAAAAAGAACATACGAGTTTGGCTGTTTTTATCTAGTGAACGACGTTCTGAGCGATAGAGAGGAATAAAAATACACTAAAGTCAACAAAAGCATAAATAAAATAGGTTTGCTATTTGTTTATTTATTTCTCTGTCTTCTTTGTTGTATATTTTCTTTCTTTACAGTTAAATTTTTAACTGACGAATTAAACATGTCTTACTTTTGGAAAGGTCGATCTCAGGCACGTCCAATCGCAGAGCGTCGTTGAGTTCGAGTACTGCATTTTGCAAATCTTTTATTGGTTCTAAAATAGACGACAATTCGTCTATTTGTTGTGGTGAAAGCGCCTGAAAGAAAAAAAAAATCAAGTTTCAGAGGTTTTTATCGAGGAAAAAGTTGGGACTAAGTGACGCCATAAGCATTAGGTATATCGTTCTATGAGCAACCTTAGAAACAAAAATGTTTTTGTCATCTGACATGGCTCATATAGTCTCCTCCATTCTTCACTTTCGCCTCGGTGCCATTTTGCGCTGATCTTTGTGAACCTTGCGTCGTTCGCCTTCGAAAACACCTATTGAGCGAAATGGATTGCGACGGGGTTGCCACATCGTGGATACCCTCTATCCCCCCATGGCCCTAGCTGCCGTTAGGCATATGGGTCGAAGCTTGCTGGAGAATACACTTCCTACAAATTCTTTAAAAATGTTCCAACAAAATCCTTGCCATTCTTCCCCGTAGGAGGCAGCCTACAATGATGTCGGCTGCCAAATTCGACCTTACGAACAGTATTACAGTAGGTCCACAGAGTACGTACGGGCTGCGGCTGCGGCTGCTGCGGCGCCAGCAGCAGGTGCAGCAGGCGCGGCAGCAGGCGGTGCTGCGGCGCGCTGCACGCGAACAGGCGGCGCTCCAGCTCGGCCGCGCCCGCGGGCGTCGCCGCGCGCTCCCAGCGCGCGCCCGCCGCCACCACGCGCACCGCAAAGGCAGATAGCTCGCCCGTATCCGCGTCTACGAAAAACACAATAAAATAATAATATACATTTGGCTCACGTCTAAGAGAACAAGCTGACACAAAAACTTGAAAACATCGAAACCCTTTTTCACCATCAGAATTCGCGGGATACTTTCCGCACTTGGTCGAAATTCTGCATTTTCGCATAGAGCTTTTTTAATTAACGTTTAAAAGGTGTGGAATTCTCCGCCGAAGTCTGTATTCCCGAATGCTTATAACTCAAGTTAAAACCAGAGTGAACACCTGGCTGGCTCGTTCCACATTTTACTCGCAATTGGGAACTGATTGTGGTCAGGCATACATACGTCCATTCTCATACTTGCCTTTAGCTCGCGGACTAAAGACACGACAGCTAAACACTCCATTCTGAACCCTATGACAATGCCACTACGATTAAAGAAATAATTGTATTGAACTTACTGATGCCGACGTCTTGTAAGGAAGTCTCCGGAGACAGCATCATCCTCTCCAGCGGCTCCAGCTCGCGCACCAAGGACGCGCCGGCGCGCCGCACTACTGCGCACCACCATCCATTCTCCGCTTCGGAACCCTGCATGCATAAGACTGACTAGTCAAATCCCCTTCGGCAGTCTACGAACTTGATTTGTGAGCGGAGAAATACCTTACCATGTGTAATGTAACGTGACGTCATAAGCATTTAGAAGTTATACGTATGGAAAATAAATAAGTCAATTTGAATGATACCTAAGCTATTACTTTGATTTAATCAGGAAATGAACTATCACAAAATTTTAATCTCGACTTACGTGTGTAGAAGCCATGAGGCCAAGGGGTTTTTGCAGTCCTTCCATATACTGCATACACCAGCTGTACAACTCCGACCAACACCTGAAAAAAAAGCATTATTATAAATAGAAAATAAAGGCATTTCCAAAAAAATTACATACTTATATAAGTTCACAAAAGTAAATTATTTAAGGAATGTCTCGTTGCTGTAATGGTTAGGGTCAATGCCTTCAGAACAGAAGATTGCTTTTTTTATATAAAACATTGCTTTTTTTTATTGACCTAATTCTTGTGTCGCAAAAACGATGAATCAAGCGTAAATGGTCTTGCGGGGGAGCGGAAGGCTCTTGCCTTTGATAAGAAAATTAACCTAAGGGCGCCCATTTGGGGACTTGGACCTCACAATCAGGACGTTTTCAAGCAAAAAAGCGCAAGAGTAGTAATGTGTCGTTCCGGATACTGCAGAACAGAAGTAGAAGTAAAAGTCCGCGCCCACGTCCGCCCCCCGCCCCCCGTCGGTATATCTACAGGACAGTACTTGTGCATGAGCGGCGAGTGGTCGGCGGCGTTGGAGCGCGCGGCGAGCTGCTGCAGCCGCGCCTGCACCGCGCCCACGCACGCCGCGCCCACGTCCGCGTCCGTGCCCACGTCCGCCCCCGCGCCCGATCCACCCCACGTGCGGCGGTATATCTGTGGAATTAATAGAACTCGAATTAGCTATAAGCTACAATTTTATGCAGGGCCCCGTTTCACGAAGCTACAAGTTACAATTCTTGTAGAAATAAATGGCAACATTGACCTTAAGTGGCAACATTATTGGCTACAAGTGTTTCACAAAGTTAATTTTTTACAATTGTTACTTTATAAACAACAAGTACAAAATTTACAAGTCATAGACATTTATTTTTTTTATTGTTCAAAATTCGCTAAATCGAACAAGAGGTTCTCGAATAAAGTTGTAACTTTGTTATTTTTAACTGTCAATTTTGCTACAAGTCTACCTAGCTTTTTAGTTAGGTAGAATTGTAACAATAATTAATAAGTGATAAAAACATTCGAATTTCATCCAATTATTTAAATAAAAAATAAAGTAAGGTAGAAAATACATTCGAAATTAAATTATGTCAATGCTGCAACAGCATTCCCGCAGCAGAAGTGGGACTCGTCATCATCGAACTCAGACGATGATTATTTTATTTATTAAGGACAATAAACAAATTGTACAGTAGCTTAATTAAATACAATAATATTGTTACAAATATCCTGCGCATCTGACTGCTTCCGTCATCATCATCATGGCTACAATAATTTATTTGTTCTACAATAATTTCCAGTCAGTTTCGAGTACGCATCAATCTCTTTCTGATCCATAAGAAAAAACTAACACCAAACTTAGTTTTCATTTATTTAATTTAAAAAGGGTGAATGATTGAGGGCGAATTCCGAATCAGACTTTCAGCACTGTCAGCGATCAGAAAAGCAAAAAAATGTATGGCTGACAGTGATTCGGAACGCGATTACGGGTACTTTAATCGATTTCAGCGCGTCTCGGAACGCAGCCTGAGTGAATGAATTAAGGATGTGGGCCACACTTGTTAAATCGATATAATTTTCCTTGTCAGATGCATTCATAGACAATTTACTATTGTGATGATTCTTGTATAGATTTGTGAAACACTAATAATTGTAAATTGTGAGATTTCTCAGCTTGTAATTGTTAAATTGTAACTTGTTACTTGTAGCTTCGTGAAACGGGGCCCAGGTGTTTTTCAAGACCACGTTAAGATATACCCACATCGCTGCATTTATGTAAGTTTTCATGTATAGCTACTATATTAATTCTGTGATATGATCTCACTCAGTTATAGTTGTTTCGTTTCGTTTTCATATGCATCAATGTACATTTACCGCGAGGAGCACGGTTTTGAACCCACTAATACTTATGTAAGTAATAGGTTGGCGTACCTACCTACGCTTGGTTTCTCAGTTGAGCCCTTCATACCTTTATTATTAATGGCATATTTATACGGTAATTAAGTAATTCATTTATTTAGAGTTTTTTTTTGTGTACATTTACTATATAATTATATTTAAATAACACGTGTTTATGAATTTATATGACTATTTTTTATATACCTATTTATGTATATTTTCTATCTATGTATTATACAACGTGTTACAAAAAATACCAAAAAAAAGAATATACTTCATCACAGGCATTTAATTAAAATTTTCCCATCTCTAGTGTCAATAATTGTCACCTAAAATATAGACTATCGATTCTCAGAACGGAAAAGTATTTGTACACCATTTGTGCCTATATTTTTAAAACAGATGTACTTAAATAAATTTATGTTAGAAAACATTTTCTTTTATGCCTTAATTATGTTTTTTATGTATTTACAAACATAATTATTAATTTGAAATATTTAGGTCATTATTTTATTATTTTTATTTATTTTATTTTATTATTTATTGTACACAATAAAGTTAACAGAAAATGATCACATAGAAAAATTACACAACAGGCACTGCTTATTTCTAAAGAAATGTCTTACAGCAGACCTTGAATTTTTATTAATTTATTATTTCATAACAATTATTTAACAAAGCTTTTTTATTTAGTTTTATTTTGAAATTAATTGTTCTAATGTGAATGTTATGGTACAAGTAGCACGTAAACATTTTTAACCATAGCGGTAAAAATAGGCACATTGACCTAAAATTACATATCTGGTCCGAATATTCTTTGACACAGCTAATCACTAGAGATGGGAAAATTTTAATTAAATGCCTTTGATAAAAATATTATTTTTTTTGGTATTTTTTGTAACACGTTGTATATATATATTTATATATGATGTATACCTATTTCGTATGATTACTTCGGCTTCTTCATCTTCCATTCGGAATTGTTTATTATGATAATTTGTTAGTACAATTTTGTTATTATTAAACTTAGTTTTATTTTAATCATGTTACGAGTATTTATCTGCTCTGTTCTATCTTCTGTATATCTATAGTGGATAACTGTTATTGGCATTTCATTTGTATATAATAATGTTATAATTAAGTACTTATGTTAGCTGTTGTTATCCCTAATAAAAATAAAATAAAATAAGACCTTTTTAGTACCAGTAGTTCGATTGTTTTATCCGTACCGAACAAAACAACCAAGTAATAATTTGGTAGTTGGACAATTATCCGAACAACTGCGCGGCTGAGTGGTCGAGATTTCGACGCCCGTTACGGAGGTTCCGGGTTTGATTCCGATGGGGACGCTGTCAAACAAAAATCTCTTTGTGAGACTTTCCCCAGTTTGGTTAGCACATTGCAGGCTGAATCAAGATGATTCCGTGCTTCAGAAGGCATTGTAAGCCGTCTTTAAGGTCATCCAAGGAAGTTCGCTTCCTACTAGAAATTTCTCTGAAGGTAAAAGAGTAATGTTGATGATCTGGTGCGGGAACAGCGCAGGCGTGAGCAGGCAGTCGCGGTACTGCTGGTGGGAGAGGGACGGCACTATAGCAGGCGGCTACCTTGAGCGCCTTGTTGATGACGTGGTGCGGGAACAGCGCAGGCGCGAGCAGGCGGTCGCGGTACTGCTGGTGGGAGAGGGACGGCACTATAGCAGGCGGCTACCTTGAGCGCCTTGTTGATGACGTGGTGCGGGAACAGCGCAGGCGCGAGCAGGCGGTCGCGGTACTGCTGGTGGGAGAGGGACGGCACTATAGCAGGCGGCTACCTTGAGCGCCTTGTTGATGACGTGGTGCGGGAACAGCGCAGGCGCGAGCAGGCGGTCGCGGTACTGCTGGTGGGAGAGGGACGGCACTATAGCAGGCGGCTACCTTGAGCGCCTTGTTGATGACGTGGTGCGGGAACAGCGCAGGCGCGAGCAGGCGGTCGCGGTACTGCTGGTGGGAGAGGGATGGCACTATAGCAGGTGGCTACCTTGAGCGCCTTGTTGATGACGTGGTGCGGGAACAGCGCAGGCGCGAGCAGGCGGTCGCGGTACTGCTGGTGGGAGAGGGATGGCACTATAGCAGGTGGCTACCTTGAGCGCCTTGTTGATGACGTGGTGCGGGAACAGCGCAGGCGCAAGCAGGCGGTCGCGGTACTGCTGGTGGGAGAGGGATGGCACTATAGCAGGTGGCTACCTTGAGCGCCTTGTTGATGACGTGGTGCGGGAACAGCGCAGGCGCGAGCAGGCGGTCGCGGTACTGCTGGTGGGAGAGGGATGGCACTATAGCAGGTGGCTACCTTGAGCGCCTTGTTGATGACGTGGTGCGGGAACAGCGCAGGCGCGAGCAGGCGGTCGCGGTACTGCTGGTGGGAGAGGGATGGCACTATAGCAGGTGGCTACCTTGAGCGCCTTGTTGATGACGTGGTGCGGGAACAGCGCAGGCGCGAGCAGGCGGTCGCGGTACTGCTGGTGGGAGAGGGATGGCACTATAGCAGGTGGCTACCTTGAGCGCCTTGTTGATGACGTGGTGCGGGAACAGCGCAGGCGCGAGCAGGCGGTCGCGGTACTGCTGGTGGGAGAGGGATGGCACTATAGCAGGTGGCTACCTTGAGCGCCTTGTTGATGACGTGGTGCGGGAACAGCGCAGGCGCGAGCAGGCGGTCGCGGTACTGCTGGTGGGAGAGGGATGGCACTATAGCAGGTGGCTACCTTGAGCGCCTTGTTGATGACGTGGTGCGGGAACAGCGCAGGCGCGAGCAGGCGGTCGCGGTACTGCTGGTGGGAGCTCAGCTGCGGCAGTGCGGGGGGCGCTGCTCGGCCCGCTACGCCGCGCCACGATACTACCGGACCTAACGCGCTGCCTGGAAACACAGAACCATGACTTATGTACCTATATAGTATAATCAATCAAATTATCTACAGTCAAACTTTACAGAGGGCGGTATATGATTGAATATATAGTTTTATTAGTAAAATTGGAAGAATTGTTCATTGAATATGGAAGTTTAGAACCTTATTTTATTTCCATACCCTATAAAGCTCAAATTCAACAATTGAGAGTTCTTAAAAAATATAGAATCTTTACTTTAAATTAATTTTAGAGTTGCTGTTAAATCGCATTATATAGACTAAAGAGTCACGAATAAAATAATGTAGACAACTGATGAACTCACTGGTTATAACAGTATCTCCGTCTGGTTGACTCCAGAGCGCCCAGACGACGTTGTTTCCATCTCCATATCCTATCGTGTAATCCAGGAGGTCCAACTGTAGACACATAATCCATATTCACAATCACTTTTAACTATGACTGTTTGTTGAAAAAAACACGGACGCGACGATCATGATAAAAAAAAAAAAATTATCTGCTGCGCCGCCGCTGCGTCAATACGTCTTGACAGCCGCATACAAGGGGATATTTTTTGCCGTCAATACGTCTTGACAGCCGCATACAAGATTCTCAGGTTCGGTCCATGAAACTGAACAAGTTTCATTCCACAAAAGTTTGTATGAGAAATCAAAAAGTATTTTGCAGATTTCTGGAAAAGTTATAAAAAACGATTTTCCGTTTCACAGACTGAGTAACCACCCTACAGGTTTTACGTTATTTCTTTTCTGGATAAGAAAAGCCGGATTCAAAAGTTTCATGAGACATTAGGCTTTCACCTACTGCTCTTAGAAGCAAAATAATCTCCGAACCTGTGGTCCAAATATACGACAGATGTGCGAGAAGTTGATTTGTCCTGCGCCCGCGTCGTGCATGCGGATGACGACAAACTCGCACTCGTTGGGGAAAGAGAGGAACGCCACGAGTAGAGCGCCGCCGTCCGCCGCGCGGGTCTTTTGAAGCATGTGACCGTGCGCTATGAATAAAACAGACACAATAAAAATAATGGACATCACTTTCCATCTCTTTTTAAAGAGAGAGCAAGTAACGTGTTACGAGATATAACTTCTCTTACGAATAGCGCGCTACAGGCCGTATGCTTCAAACTCCATAAGCTGAAAACTCTGCAAGCAATTCGTTATTTTTTTTGACCTGCATAAATTGAAGTTAAAAACCACTCGCTCGAAAACTCACGCCACGAGAAGCGTGCCCATGTTCGCCGTACGTCTCTCCTGCAGCATATGACCGATCATGCGTTATAAATGAGCACAATTTGAAAATACTGTTTTTATATCGAATTCGATCCGCTAAAAAGGGACTTTCAAATGTGCACCGTGGCTCATTCACAACTGATCCTATTATTTTTCATTGGCATGATGATCTAAAAATTAGTAAGTTTTTAAGAATGTCATTTCAGGCGTTATTACAGTCGATACGTTTGATGCGCTTATTGTCAGTAAACTCCACCCTTGCTATACTCACGCGGCGGCTTGGGCCTGACTTGCGTCTGCGAGAGCGGCTGCGAGACGGCGGCGGGCGCTCCGCCCTCGTCCACGGCCCAGGCGCGCAGGCACGCGTCGCCGCAGATCGCCACCGCCAGCCCGCTCGTCAGAACTACGCCGTATGTCTCTATGCCATCCGACGCGCTCTTTCCTCTGCGGAACAGATTACGTTTTTTAACACGTTTTTATTAACTCGCTTTCTTGTCTGTCTGTTTGTTTGTTTGTTGGTTCGGTCCGAATCTTGCAACCCATTTTTAGAGCACTTGCTGTCGTTCGATTGTGCTGAGATTTGGTACACTTATGTAACCTCGATGACAATGCAATATTATGGTATGATGGAGCTGGTCTCATGACGAATCCGGAAGGTGATGGTGGTTCGTTGGGTTTGTCTTGACAAGATCTTTACTCACACACACGTGATGTCTAGAGTCTGATGATGGGGTCAGACAACAATGTAACAACATAATCTTGTCGTGCTTGGGCTTTTTAGTCTTATCAATTTAGTCCTACGTGATGTTCAAGGTATCTTGCAAAATTTTACATACGCGGGACTAAAAAACACAAAATAATTATTAAAGTAAAAAACATTTTTTAACATAACACGTTTTTAGCGCACCAAAAAGTATAAAATAATTTTAATCTAGATTTTTATTGGTGTAGTACTCTTGTAGGACTTAAAACGAAAAACGTGGGGTGCATGGAATAGATTTTGAGGCATAATAAAAACGTACAAAACTGTGTTTCTCAAAAAACTACAGATATAGAATTATAAGCTTAGCCCTATTATAAAAAAAACATAGACATCTTCTAGGCGCGCGTGGTTTATCTTGCACCATATATAATAATCAATTTCCATCAGCTATAAGTAGCTGAATAAAGGTGAAATGCAAGTCTTTCCAATATTGAAAAATACAACAATCCAATTGCACTGCAAGTAATATACTAATAATAACTATTTGTAAATTATAAGAATAAGAAAACATTTATTCATTAAATTAACAATATATTATGTATCAATAAGTAGACATAGACAAGCACAAAGCAAACAGACATGAAAATAAGTAAGACAATGAAAAGGTAACAGCATCAGTTATGCTGTATATCAGTCATCACCTCATTCGCTACTTTTTAGAATATCTATTCCATGCACCCCACGTTTTTCGTTTTAAGTCCTACAAGAGAACTACACCAATAAAAATCTAAATTAAAATTATTTTATACTTTTTGGTGCGCTAAAAACGTGTTATGTTAAAAAATGTTTTTTACTTTAATAATTATTTTTGTTTTCATTCAGGTAACCCGTTCGGTTAGAACTCTCATGAGCTATGTGATAATTGATATAATATACAATATTTCTTTCTCAAAATAATTTATTTATTTTATTTTATTTAGGAATAAACAGTCATGGTAAATAATATTGCCAATTAAAAAAAAAAATTTTTAGACCTATAATTTCGCTTCCATTACTTATTTATGGCACAAACAAAATTTCCCTTTTACGTATTTTGTTCAAAACAAAATATAACTCTAACAGGACCTTTTCAAAATAGAAGTAAAAATGTGAAAAGGGAAATTATTTTATTATAATTGACATAATCATATTAAATGCATAATTTTGTTATTATAAGCTTTAAGCAAAAAAATAAGGCCATTAGGTTTTTTTTATAAACAGGCAAATAAAAGAAGAATGATGATGGAAGTATGGGTATTTAATACAACAATATACTATATTGCAGATGGATTATTAGGCGTAATCAGGAACACACGGCCAGCTAACACTGCCTCACCAACACAGCCAGCATTACCTGAGCGCGCCCGTGAGCCCCGACAGGAAGCGCGGCACGGCGGACTCGCGCTTCAGCAGCGCGGTGACGGCGGCGCCGGCGGGCGGCAGCTTCACCAGCAGCAGCGCGCCCTCTCCACCCTGCCCGTGCGCCAGCACGAACACCGCCTCGCCGTTGTCGCGCAGCAGCGACGCGCAGGTGTGCGCCACTCCTGTCGCTGGCACACAAGGAAATAAATTAATATAGGTAGTACCAAAAC
Source organism: Carpatolechia fugitivella (assembly GCA_951230895.1). NCBI lineage: Eukaryota > Metazoa > Arthropoda > Insecta > Lepidoptera > Gelechiidae > Carpatolechia > Carpatolechia fugitivella. The sequence continues at coordinate 9,735,162 of OX579658.1, forward strand.
AATTGATCCTTAATGCATTTTTTATAAAGATGTACTGTTTCTGAAGAAACATGGACAGATCTTGTAAATAGAAAATTAATTGGTTGATTAAATTATGTAGCTACAAATAAAATATAAACCAAAAAACACCTTACAATATGATTAAATTACCAGTGTACCTATCTTTGGGGGGATAACAAAAAAATATATAGTTGACTATATTTTGAACTTCTAATAAAATGTAAATATTTTACCATTTTTTTTTTTATATTTTGATAATTACATGGGAAAACTACTGTTAGCAAAATATAACAAAATAAAATATATATATATAGGCGTCAATTGACACCTAAAATATAGACTATTGATTCTCAGAATGGAAAAGTATTTGTACACCATTTGTGCCTACATTTTTAAAACAGATTTACTTAAATCAATTTATGTTAAAAAAATTTTCTTTTTTGCCTTAATTTATTATTATTTCATAACAATTATTTAACAAGCTTTTTTTATTTATTTCTAGTTTTTTCATGTTCTAATGTGAATGTTATGGTACAAGTAGTACGTAAATATTTTAACCATAGCGGTAAAAATAGGCACATTGACCTAAAATTACATATCTGGTCCGAATATTCTTTGACACAGCTGAGCTCTAGAGATGGGAAAATTTTAATTAATTGCCTTTGATAAAATTATTCTTTTTTTTGGTACTTTTTGTAACACGTTGTATATGTAATGATGCAATGAAGTAAGGTTAATTGTTACACCTTTATAATAAAAAAAGCTCATCAATGTTAGTATGGTAGTGCAAACTTTTAATGTTTTAGCTTTCAATATATAATCAAAATTATTTTATGTTGTTTTATTTATTATGAACCTACAATGAACAAACCCTTCATGATTCTTATGTATACTTACCAGAACTGGAATACTGGTTGAGAATGTGATAGTGGTTTGGGTTATTTATAGCACTTGTGTCATGAAATATGGAGGGTGAGGTAGTGCTCATTGATCCAAATGTTGCCTGAAACAAAGTTTACACATTAATCATTGTCTTTTTTTTACCAAACTAATTCCCTACGGGATAATATCTTTAGGTAGTTATTTTATGTGGATAACAATAATGAATTATAATGAATTATACCTTTTTATCCAAAATATCAGGATGAGGAAACACAAGTCTGTGGACCGAGGAGACAGTTGCAGCCAGAATAACAACTTCCTGCGAAGAGTGGCGTTCATACACAGTCATGTTGTTCAGTGGTGGCGTGCCGGGCGCCACCTTTAATCGCAGGTTACATGATGAGAGGTTCACATCTAAAGATGCCTCTGATAACTCAATAGCATCAGGAGTAGTTTGCCTGTAAAGTAGAAGTTATCCTTCGAAATTATAATTTACTTTCTGTACGATCACATCATACATTTTCACTCAGTCAGCATTTTCATTATAGTGTATTTTTTGCTGTTTACGCATTTTAATAAGTTCATGTTCGTTCCTCACTTTGTGCGCACCATTTTTATAACAAGTATTTTTAATAAATATTTTATCAAGTTTTTAAAGAGATTTTTCTATTTTCTCATCAACAACTATCAATTCAATGTACTGAACTAGCGAGAGCTCAGACACTTTCATACAAAAAAGAAGCAGTAGTATAAACAAAGCAAAATTGATGAATGCTATTATGCTTATTATTAGTTCACTAATATGTTAAAAATTTAGTATTTATTTACCAGTATATAAACCGATTTCTCGTAATAGTTTTCTTGGAGTCTCTGTACCAATAACCACCAGCTTTTTGCGGCAGTTTAATATCTTGTAAGGTGCTATGGGTACCACCTAAAAATAGATAGATTGTTATGGTTTTTGAAGATTTGCCTAGCAAAAAGGATACAAAATGTGCAATAAAAGAAATTCCAACCTGTGTTTAGACTAATTTCTTTCCATTTCTCAGGAATATTGTGGTTTGGAGTTATTTCTTTGAAAGTAATAGGTATAGCATCAACAAACTCCATCTTCGACAAATAAAACTAGTAGCAGATAAAGCTCAGGCAAGTATGACGATATAACAAACGTAAATTCTACTAGGATTTCATTAAAAGAAAGTTTCAAAACACAAAATTGTTTAGATAAATTTTAGGTTATCTTCACGGCCTATAATCTTCATAGAGAATTTACTGGCAATAGCGATGACTGACATTTCCGAAGTCATATGACATTTCTCATGCCGCCATATTGAAAAAAAAAGGTCTTTTTTTTATTTATTTATTTATGGCTTCTGCATTTAGCAATTTAGCCAGTGTCGAGTAATCAGCTTATCACGGGTAGATAAAAAAAAGAAAAAAAATATATTAAAAAAATATATTATATACTAAATTAAACGGACGCGATAGATATTTCCTGAAACAAGAAGAAAAGACACTGTTATGGACAGCACAAATTGATATATTTTGCCAAGACTTAAAAAGACTCCATCTGTCTGTCAGACTGCCGCCATACTTGTGTGTGTGCGTGCAGTGCGTGCATGTAGGCTGTGGGTCCTAACCTCAAAATCTTGCTTGTAATCGAAGTTCGAAGCCGAAGCCTTTCTCCTGTTGACTTTTGAAATACCTTACGTGAGTTTTGGTTAATTCTGTGTGAATTGGACGCTTTATCATGTATTTTAAGTGTTGTGTTAAAAATTTAATAGTTCGCGACAGGACGCTAGGTTACACAAGTTCCCAACAGATGAGAAAAGACTCGCAAAGTGGCTAGAGTGCCTGAAAGATGATACGCTTCAAAGATCGTCTCTGAAAAATCTTTTTGTCTGCTCAAAACGTTTCGAAAAAAGATTCAAAAGTGCAGCGGGCTCAAAGCTCCTATGCCGTGCTCACCCATCTTTGTTTGCCAGATAAAATTTCAAGTGGAAACCCAACGGAGCACTTATGTACCTAACAGATCATATTTCCTGTTCCTGTTTATTTGCTGTTAGATAGTCGGTGGGTCTTCATCGTAAAATTTGATTCATTATCATGGCATGGTAGGTATCTATTTTATATTTTCTTTTGAGTCAGCAGGTATGTAGATGTTGGCTGGCATGTGTAAAATTATAAACCTATTTTTTTTTTCAATTTCATAGATGCAGCAGTCACTGTCATCGACCACACTTACTTTAAGCAGAGACATTTTGATCACACTTATTGTAAAGATGAAGCAGCTTCCACTTCAGGTCAGTTAAATTGAGCACACTTGTATTGCTAACTGTTCTATGATTTGCATAAATTCACAATAATTAAATTTAAAATTTCAGGAAACAAACTTGTTCTTAAATAGGAGCTTCCTCTGCCGGGAAGTAGTAGTAAAGTCGAAACAGTTTCCACTTCAGGTCAGTTAAATAGAGCTCACTTGTATTGCTAACCTAATTATTTTTATAATTATTATACATTTTTTTATATCTTACAGCTGACACAACATCTGCCACTACTGACCGTGGCATAACCAGAACCCCAACTTTTCCAACGGCAAAACAATCATGCCAGAGAAAAATAATTCAAAATTTGAGTAAACTTACCCCTAAACGTGAAGCCATTGAAAAAAAAAAAACTTACCCCTACATGCAGAAATATTTATAAGGAATATGAGAGAGCAAAGAAGCAAGTAGATTTTTACACAGATTTTATTCTGCTGTCAACTTCTACTTTGAATAAAATGGTCTCAAATTTAAATGTAGAGGCTGGAATCAATAAACAATTCTTTGGTCTCGTCAAGAAAAAGGTAAATATTTATTTTACACAAGTTGCTTTTTTTGTTTTAAATATTTCTTTGGTGACCAAACAGGTATTCTAGAATAACATGGAATTTCTTTCTAGGTTGACACTTGGCCGGATTCTAAAAAACATAGCTCAGTCATATTTGACAAAATGTCACTTGGCATGGGGCTCTCGTATGATGTCAAAAAAGACCACACTTTGGCTTTTGGCTTTGTACACTTGAAAGGAAAAGGAGATTCGCAGACCATGTATTAACATAAATAAATCTTTTAATAAATAGTCTTTCCTTGTTTCATTTTTGATGCTGGACGTTTTTATGACAAATTAAATATGTTCAATAACCTGTATACTAAAGATTCGAAGGTTATGTGCGAACATATTTAAACTTGTCGGAAAAACGTCCAATTCTTACCAAAATTTAAATTTTACTTAGTAGAACCGACCGCGTAGGTATCCTGCGTGGCTGTATGCAGAGTTTCACTTTGCCAACAAGGCATATAAAAAAAAGGAATGTCATTTCTACGGCGAGTATTTTTGTTTGAGAGTTGGTAGTCTGAACCTGGTTCTTCTAAGTAGTCTGTGGTTATTTTTCGGCGCGCAACGACCGTGACTGATTGAATGAAATTGAAAATAATAACAAGTCAAAATTGAACGAATGATAATTAACATTATAATAGAGAGGCGCAGTCTTAAAATCGATCGATTAATATTTTTCTCCAAAAATCCTAGCGTTCAAACCCATAAATAAAAAAGTGGTTATCCCTAATATTAATCTACCAATTGTAAAAGTTTAATGAAGTGTCACTTTTATTGTGTATCTCTTTCTACATCGGGGTTATTTAGCAAGTAAGACAAGGAAATATCTATAATTGACGTCAAACGAAAAACCAACGTAATTTAGTTAGTTAATTTTCTGAACATCGGAAGCAACGCGAAATTTTTCTTTTATTTTATAAATTAGAATTTCTGTAAATCTTTCCATGGTGCTTAAAAATGGGATACTAAATTATAAAAGTGCTGTAAAATCCGTGAAAATGGTGTTCTTAAATCCTGAAAAAAATATATAGGTTCGTACAAAAATGCATCGATTTTTTGTTTATTTCTTTATTTTTCACGGATCATAGGCAAAAGTTCTTCCAATAATGTATTTTTTTTTACATATTTTTACAGATTTTCCTGTTTACAAAGTTATTTCATTGAAACTTAAAGAAGATACTATCTCAAAAAACATGCTGCTACTATACAGGGCATACATAAAAAAATGTATTACAGGTCTTGTTCCAGTATAACACAAGCCATTTATACCCAGATTTAAATACATAGTGTCCAACAAACACCCACACATGTTTCTATTCATAGAGGATGATTTTTGGCCTGTGATTCACCCAAAATCTGTGTAATTGTTTATTTTCCAATTTACCTTTATAAATAACATTTAACTTATTTACTGTCTGCGAAAGTCATGATGACTGTATCTTGTGTGTATATTTCATTTAGTTCATTAAACGCAGATGAAACCGTGGAAAGCTAGTACAAAATAAAAACCCATTTAATTCCTTAAAAAAATTTAAACAGCTGTTTTTCAGGCCCTATGAATTACTTTATTCTTTTCTTGCCACTTACTGTTAACAGCCTCTGTAGCCGTGTGGTGGAACATGCAAATATCATTACGCAGTTCCGGTTTTAAATCCCAGTCGGAACACTGCCAAACAAAATTCTCTGAGTAAGAGACCAGTTTAGTTAAGACATTGCAGGGCGAATCACCTGATTGTCTGAAAAGAAAGTATTTTATTCGTTTTATCCTATTCAGAATACCAACATCTAAATTACAATTGAATGATACAAAGGTATACATCTACAAAGTTATTAACTATGCTTTGGAAAGCACATTAAAACCATGGGTACAGACAGAGGTAATAATTAGGTAAACCAGTCATGTCAGTGGCCTTTGGTGGCTCTATAATACTTACACCACAGTTTGTAAGGTTGGTTGTCGATTTTACAACCTACACAGTGAAGAAGAAGTCTACTGTCAATTGTTTGAAATTTGATACATTAGATAGGTATGTGTGTGCAAGTCTGGTTTCGTTTGCAGCGCGCTGGCGGGTTGTGAGCAGAGCGCGGGGCCAGGCGCGGGGGCGGGCGCGGGGGGGCGCGGCGCGGACACCATCCGGCGCGTGAAGGTAAAGATGTCGTCGGTGTCGGCGCAGGGCGTGGTGGAGCGCGCGTCGGCCGAGCTCTCGCGCCGCATTACCGGCCTGGGGCTGCGTGGCCGCAAGCGCTCGCCCGGCGTCGTGGAGCGCGTCGCCAATGCACTATGCGGGCCTGCAGCCGCCGCCGCCGCCCCGCGCGTGCCCCGCCGCCGCAGACCCTCGCCCCGCCCGCTCGTCTGGAGCCAGTTCATCATGGAAGACCGGTTCTTAGAAAAATTCTTCCTGTACTTCACGGCGAGCGATCGGAGAAACCTAGCGCAGGTGTGCACGAAGTGGCGAGACGTGCTGTATTCGTCGCCGCGCTGGTGGGCGGGGCTGGTGGCTGCGCTGGACTGCCGCGAGATGCGCGGCTCTACAGGCTGCTGCACACAGCGCTTCTACAACTCTCTCGTTCGCAGAGGTATACGTGGCGTTGGCTTGGTTTCGGCGACTGATGAAGATATTAATGAGTTTATTAGACAGTTTCCTTTATCGGCGCACCATGTCAATGCTATTAGCTTAAAAGGATGCACAATAACAGATAGAGGGCTGGAAGCAATTTTGGATCATTTGCAGGTGGGTTTTCTATCCTATCTTATAACCACTTCGTAACTTTCTATTGAATTTATTTTTTACTTAATAATAATTTCCTTTTTAGGTTCTGTTTGAGCTAGAATTAACTGGATGTAATGAAATAACTGAGGCTGGTCTGTGGGCATGCCTAACTCCACGAATTGTCTCTCTCACGCTTACTGACTGCATTAATATTGCCGATGAGGCGGTAAGTAGACCTATCTCTCTAACATCAAATTTCTTGATATAATTAGGTATAGATGACAAAAAGATAACTTTAAAACTACCAAAATCTTAATTAAAGTACGGACTTAAGACATACAAAGTAAAATAATTAATTGATTCGTATCCCATTTCTGATTACCTATTCTCATTGTCTCCTTGTATGCAGATTGCAAAGGTTATATTTATTTACAGGTGGGCGCAGTGGCGCAACTTCTGCCGTCGCTGTACGAGTTCTCGTTGCAAGCGTACCACGTGACCGACGCCGCCCTCGGCTACTTCTCCCCCAAGCAGAGCTCGTCGCTCAGCGTGCTGCGCCTGCACAGCTGCTGGGAGCTCACGAACCACGGCGTCGTTAACATCGGTCAGTATCGAGCAAGCGCAGATTAAAAGAACAAAAAAACATAGGCCAAGAAAAAAACAAATCCGCAAAAAAGTATCAAATAAGCATGTAAAAAACAGGCAATTTTCAACATCATGATCAGGTCCACTAGAATGTTATTTCAACTAAAAATTTAACCAAATAGACGTTCCATCTTGTGGAGAGGCTTACCGAAACGCTACGACTTCCGTTATAGACCCAATGTCTTAATTAAGTTCTTGCCTTAAGAATATTCTGTTCTATTTATGTCGAACTAATTTCAACTCTACAATTCAGATACATTGTTCTCGTGGCAAGGAGTCATTTGTACTCGTCGTATCTAGACACAAAGGCCCAATTATTTGAAGAGCAGCTCGGTTGTTGGCAGCGGCGTACTCCAATCTACACCCGTATTTAGGTCAACAACTTGTCTAGTCTAAAACTCGCCGAGATAAAAAGACGCCGCAAAATGTCATTGAGATAAGTTTTTGGAATCTTTTCAAACTCTTCTTGGTTGCGTTCGAGCAATTTATCATTCTTGTGCAGTTTGTGTTTATTTTGCATTTTTCATTTGTAGACGATAAGAATGAAGATAAAATTAGAAGAAAGTATTACGTTAATTTTATTCTATAGAGCACAAATTCGTAGTAGTTCGTTTCGTGGTCTTCTCTTAAACTTTTAGGTTTAATAAAAAAAACTACGGTTTTGAAGTCTCTTTTATTTTTAATCAGTTTCAAGATTATTTTACCAAGTTGTATAAGCTCATTTATTTTCCGTAACCGCGCAAACAAAATTCCAATAATCGGAAAACACAAATTCGTGAGCTTTCAATCGATCAATCTTTCTTATGAGGTGGGCAACATGCCAGCACGACTTTAATGCACAAACCAAAATTTGTTTGTCTAACTGGAAATATGTCGTACTTACTGCAAACTGAAAACTTGCGTACGCTATATAAAATTGAGGTTTGATAAATGTTGCTTTTATAAACTCGCTAGTAAATAAATACAAGTGCGAAATAATAAACAAACGAAAATATAAAAGTTGATCGAATGATTTGACGTGACTTGTCTACTCATACAGCGTAGGGTTACGACCCACACAATGAAGACGATGGTGTATCTTCTACCTACGCGGATGGTTACATACAGGTTCGATCTCCGATCGGTCGATTTGAGATTTCTTTATCAATCTCTTCATTTCTGTGTGTATGACATAGATGGCACCCCGATTCTGAAAATCCTAGGATGCTATGAATTTCTGCACATTCACTATCTAGCTAGTCAGTTTTGTCACAAATTAATAAGCAAAGACTGATTTTTGGTTTACACAAAAAAATATTGTGCACAGTGCATTCGCTGCCGAACCTCACAGTTCTCTCGCTGAGTGGGTGCAGTAAGGTGACGGACGAGGGCGTGGAGCTGGTGGCGGAGAACCTGCCGCGGCTGCGCAGCCTCGACCTGTCGTGGTGTCCGCGCGTCACGGACAACGCGCTAGAATACATCGCCTGCGACCTCAACCATCTAGAGGAACTTACGCTGGACAGGTACGTAATGTCTATTAGTTTGTTGATTAAATAACCAATGAGCTTCTTGATTTAAATGTGAATTAGTTGAATAAATAAATAAATAAATAAATTTAAAACGTCTTGGAACCCCAATGGGTCTAGGAATGTTTTGGGGCGACGAGTGACCTAAGACGTTTAGATTAGAATAGGTTCTATAGCACACAAAAATAATAGAAAATATACAGTCCAAAGTAATTGCGTACACATTGGCGGTTTTATCCCTAAGATAACAATTTCTTCCAGGTAACCTCAAGTTCGAAGTACTTAAATGTTATAAACATCCAAAACGCTAACATATTTCGTGAGGATAACTCAGAGGCCCTTGGGGCGGCTTAGAAACTCTCGACAATAGATGGCGCCAGCCGTCACACGATGAAAGAAAGAAAGACTCGAATTCACTAAATGCGATAGTAGCCACGCCAAAACTTTTACACCTGCGTTTTAAAATTCTAACATCCGTTTAAAATTTTGAGATGGTGTATTATTAAGTGTAAACTTTCAGATGCGTGCACATAACGGACATCGGCGTGGGCTACATCAGCACGATGCAGTCGCTGGCGGCGCTGTTCCTGCGCTGGTGCTCGCAGCTGCGCGACTTTGGCGTGCAACATCTCTGTGGCATGCGGAATCTGCAGATGCTGTCACTGGCCGGTGAGGATAACAGTAACATTACAGACACGTCACACAACGGACGTGGGCTACATCAGCACGATGCAGTCGCTGGCGGCGCTGTTCCTGCGCTGGTGCTCGCAGCTGCGCGACTTTGGCGTGCAACATCTCTGTGGCATGCGGAATCTGCAGATGCTGTCACTGGCCGGTGAGGATAACAGTAACATTACAGACACGTCACACAACGGACGTGGGCTACATCAGCACGATGCAGTCGCTGGCGGCGCTGTTCCTGCGCTGGTGCTCGCAGCTGCGCGACTTTGGCGTGCAACATCTCTGTGGCATGCGGAATCTGCAGATGCTGTCACTGGCCGGTGAGGATAACAGTAACATTACAGACACGTCACACAACGGACGTGGGCTACATCAGCACGATGCAGTCGCTGGCGGCGCTGTTCCTGCGCTGGTGCTCGCAGCTGCGCGACTTTGGCGTGCAACATCTCTGTGGCATGCGGAATCTGCAGATGCTGTCACTGGCCGGTGAGGATAACAGTAACATTACAGACACGTCACACAACGGACGTGGGCTACATCAGCACGATGCAGTCGCTGGCGGCGCTGTTCCTGCGCTGGTGCTCGCAGCTGCGCGACTTTGGCGTGCAACATCTCTGTGGCATGCGGAATCTGCAGATGCTGTCACTGGCCGGTGAGGATAACAGTAACATTACAGACACGTCACACAACGGACGTGGGCTACATCAGCACGATGCAGTCGCTGGCGGCGCTGTTCCTGCGCTGGTGCTCGCAGCTGCGCGACTTTGGCGTGCAACATCTCTGTGGCATGCGGAATCTGCAGATGCTGTCACTGGCCGGTGAGGATAACAGTAACATTACAGACACGTCACACAACGGACGTGGGCTACATCAGCACGATGCAGTCGCTGGCGGCGCTGTTCCTGCGCTGGTGCTCGCAGCTGCGCGACTTTGGCGTGCAACATCTCTGTGGCATGCGGAATCTGCAGATGCTGTCACTGGCCGGTGAGGATAACAGTAACATTACAGACACGTCACACAACGGACGTGGGCTACATCAGCACGATGCAGTCGCTGGCGGCGCTGTTCCTGCGCTGGTGCTCGCAGCTGCGCGACTTTGGCGTGCAACATCTCTGCGGCATGCGGAATCTGCAGATGCTGTCACTGGCCGGTGAGGATAACAGTAACATTACAGACACGTCACACAACGGACGTGGGCTACATCAGCACGATGCAGTCGCTGGCGGCGCTGTTCCTGCGCTGGTGCTCGCAGCTGCGCGACTTTGGCGTGCAACATCTCTGCGGCATGCGGAATCTGCAGATGCTGTCACTGGCCGGTGAGGATAACAGTAACATTACAGACACGTCACACAACGGACGTGGGCTACATCAGCACGATGCAGTCGCTGGCGGCGCTGTTCCTGCGCTGGTGCTCGCAGCTGCGCGACTTTGGCGTGCAACATCTCTGCGGCATGCGGAATCTGCAGATGCTGTCACTGGCCGGTGAGGATAACAGTAACATTACAGACACGTCACACAACGGACGTGGGCTACATCAGCACGATGCAGTCGCTGGCGGCGCTGTTCCTGCGCTGGTGCTCGCAGCTGCGCGACTTTGGCGTGCAACATCTCTGCGGCATGCGGAATCTGCAGATGCTGTCACTGGCCGGTGAGGATAACAGTAACATTACAGACACGTCACACAACGGACGTGGGCTACATCAGCACGATGCAGTCGCTGGCGGCGCTGTTCCTGCGCTGGTGCTCGCAGCTGCGCGACTTTGGCGTGCAACATCTCTGTGGCATGCGGAATCTGCAGATGCTGTCACTGGCCGGTGAGGATAACAGTAACATTACAGACACGTCACACAACGGACGTGGGCTACATCAGCATGATGCTGTCTCTGGTTGGTGTGGATAACAATAACGTCATTACAGATGCGTTACACAACGGACATCGGCGTGGATTACATCAGCACAACGCAATATAGATTCGTAATACAGCGGAAATTGGCATGCGCAACCTGAAGATGCCGCGTAACCGTTAGGGATCGCTTCTGAACGTAAAGTAGCTGCAAAATTCGCAACCTACATCAATGTGTTCCTTTAAAAAAAAGTGTAACGTGTTCAGGGTTCATATATCGTCGCCTTATTTTGATTTGTCAATTATTCTTTTCACTCTAAGGCAACGATATGTATGTGAGTTTCTTTATCCACCATAACATCTATATGCCTTAACAGATTTAGATGTATCGTCAGAGTCTTTACATCAGCTATATTTTTTTGGCAGGGTAGTCGTGTTTTTTAATTTTAGATGATTATTATAAACAGAAATTTTTCATTGAATATTGTTTCCAGGTTGTCCCCTGCTGACGTCGGGCGGATTGTCCAGCCTCATCCAGCTGCGGCAACTGCGCGAGCTGGAGCTGACCAACTGCCCCGGCGCGTCGCCCGAGCTCTTCGACTACCTGCACGAACACCTGCCGCGCTGCCTCATCATCGAGTAGCCGACACAAGCCTAGAAAGCCTGCTCTAACTGACGCGAATCGTCGCTAGATCGCGTGAGTGTACGACAGAACAGGATGCTGCAATGTCAAGGAAATGGAACTAGTTACAGCATTGTGTAGATAGAGGTTCTTTTTCTTTCGCATAACGGCACATTCTGTTGTATAGCAGATTGTATCATGAATGGATACTTTTACAGGCAAAATCGGACGCCGGAGATTAGCGTCAGTTTAAGCAGAACTTTGATTTGAGGTCACGCGTAAGAGCCACAGGTACGCATTTGAACAGGATTTTAGCTACAAAATAGCATTCTCACTGCATTTTTAGTGTAGTTGACGTAACTGCAGTGAAACTGCGAATCTTTACGGTTAGTTCTGTTGGTCTGCCTTCCGACCATATTCTAACACCGTTGTAATCCAGTCGTAATACGGTTAAATGGACATCATCAGGACTGCATTACAAGAGTGAAGCTAGATCGCAGGCTGCAGTCAGGACCTGTCGGTCCACTCGACAGGACGAACGCTTAAGCGATGTACAAAACACTCGCATTTTAATAAATCAACAATAGACAAGTAAGTTACGTACAAAAGTCTTCTGTGCCGCGCGACGCAGGGCAACACCGCCAAGCAGGCTAACAGACCTACCATCGTATCTGTGAAATGGCCAAAATTGGAACTACGGTGATTAATATGGAAATGTCAACTTTCAGAACTGTCGTGATTGGTTGAAATATAATGTTGTTCTACTACTACACAGATAAGTCGGTAGATCTGTACGGCTCGGTTGATTTGACGAAAACTGGTCTAGTCATATTTTATTTTACAGAGACATTGATATTATAAGCATGAACTTTTATAAATATTGATATTTAGATGGAACCTCCACAAAAAACCTGTATCCATCGTTGTTGAATGTTGCTCCCATTTTAATGTCTCTTAGAATAATAATAATTAGTTCTTTTACAAGATTTTAAATTTTAAAGAATGCCATCCTAATCAATGATTAGTACGACTGGAATGTAATTTTATATTATTACACTTTTTATTCTTTTTTCGGCGTCTATTTTTAAATAGATTTATTTTTAGCAATAATTTTATGTTGCATTCTACTGTATAAACTTGTTGCTGTTGAGGACTTTCATAAACATTTGCTCAAATTATTTGATACGTCGTCGTCGGGAACAGTGTTTTTAAGATTTAAAAATATATTTACGCATTATTGTGTATGTTTTATGTATATTTGAAATATTTGGACCAGCTCGCTATGGCTGTGTTAAAACAGACATATTATATACTTACTTCTAAACTAAAATACTTTCTCTTTACCACATTTTGTTGTACGAATAATGAAGACAACGTAATTTAGTCAAAATCTCAAAAACTCTAAAACAACTTAGTAAATGTATGTAAAAGTAACCATTTCCGTTGTAAAGTTGGTTTTCTTGCTTGAATAATTACGCAAGTATGTAACTGTATTTCTAGTCGGTCAGACTTCCTTTTTAAGCGAAAATGATTTTTCTCATTATCGAATTTACGTATACAGATCTCATGAGTCGCTGCATAATGTTTTTCGGTTGTATACAAAAACAGTCTAGTCAATTTGTTTTCATAATGTCGTAATTTACCTTTGTTCTCACTAGTTCAGTTGACTGAACTAATAACATGTTGTATTTTACTGCATTCAATATTAGAAAGTGATAATAAATAGCTTATTGTCGAGTACTGTACTTACCCTCATAGCGTTTATTCATAGTTTAGCACTATTTGCATCAGTTTCAAAATGTTTCGTGTTAGCTTAGCTGTTTCAATTAGAATTATACAGAGCTGAAACAGCGCTTTTTTAGTTATAATTATACCGTCCGAATTAGCGTGGTGTGAATTGTGTGCTTGAGTGTGTGTCTCATATTATTTAATTTATAAAAAGTAATGATATTTAAGATTTTACCTATGTTTCACTCTTGACTATAAGTAGTTATATCTAGAATACCCTGTAAACCTGCTCCCATACTCGCAAATACTTTTCGACTCGGTTTCGATTTTGCTGTGCGGTAAGTAACAAGTACAGTGGGTGTCAGTTTTCGTGCGGTTGTGAATACGGGAGCTGGTCTGAAAAAGGGCGGTTGATATTATAGCTCCTAGATATGAAAAGATAATAATGTGAGGTGTATATAGCCAGGTCTGTGTCTTCAACACAAAATGCCTTCTACCTTAGTATCTATATTGTGTCTGGTCACGTGTCATCCCTCTTTGGATGTCCATGTAAAATAAAACACAAACTGTGACTGACATTCAGCCTTCATTCAGCAATAATAATAAAGACTTGAAGGAGTTAACATTACACTAAAAGGATGGAACTTTCTCCATGAACCAACGTTCTTATCTGTTCCATACAAAATAATCTCTACTCTACATGTTCATATAAAAAAAACAGTATCATGGGGAAAGTTTTCTACTTAGGTGTTGAAACCTTCCCACCTACCTTCATATTGAAATTAATAAGTATTATTGTCCATTTTCTAGTACTATTATGAATGCCTTCTCATTATTATAAGCACTCGTGTACAGTCACAGATAATATTAGCAGAGCGCCTAACTTATTAAAATAGATAAATGTATAACTAATAAAAATGTATTTATTGATTTAAAGTTGCCTTTCACTCCTAGAAAATGTATATCATCTATGGCAGCACCCTCTAATACAAACCTTGTCAATTGAAAATCAAAGCACTAGAAGTTGATCCCATAGGTGATATAAAGAATTCACATTTTTTGTACATAATGAATTGTCGAGAATATAATGTTAGAATAATGATTATTGTTGAAGAGATCTGACTTCTCCATTTTAATAGGACTGGCGGCGAGTTATAAAGCGACTGCAAAATTATGCTTCGATGTATATGAGCTGTTGATGAGCATGTTGCCTTAGCTAGCTTGAAGATAAGCGAATGTGAAGCGTCCTCGGCTGTACCAAAGCACAGCAGCTACGATCGCAATATGACTCGCCGGCTCGTATGGCAAGCGGTTGTAATGAAATCTATACAAGCAATAAGACTACGGTTAAGGAAATTAATTTATAATTTTGTGTCATTTTTTCACAGGATCGGTTATTTGCTAAGCTTACTAAAGAGAGTATTATGTATGAATACCGGAAATATTTTTGTACAGCTTGTGAATCAAATAATACTCTATTTGATGTACCTATTTTCCATTCGTGACTGTGATCAGTCTCATTGATGTCTCCTTTTATTCCGCGTTTGTCGATCAATTATTTCGTGTGAATTCACCTGCTAGGCCTTTTTTTGTAAACTTTGTGTTTTAGTCCAATTTCGTAATAACACCCGTTTGTACAATTTAAGTGAGATGTTATAGTGCAATATAGATGTACTGTTTTATATAATCGTTTTATTCAGTCACCCTATGCACTAAAGCAGTATTTTAAATAAAAACAATGTAATTTCTTGTACGATTTATTGCAATAACACAGTCTTACAAACATAATTCAGTGATGACAACAAATAGACACTATGCATAATGATGGTAACTTTCAATTACTTTATAGCGCATACATTACATCACATAATTTTGACTGAACTTGCTCTTGGTAACACCAAGTCGCAAGCCTACAGATTCCTAAAACAATTTGCAAAATACGATAAATGCTGTAATACTAAAGAATTTACTTACGAGAACGTTAGTGTCATAGAAGCGTATGTATTAAAAAAAATATACACCCTATGATTGAAACTAAATAAAATGCTAAACAATAACGAATGCACTCAGTACCAATTGCATCACTCGTAAAATTATCTAAACATAAATTAAAATAATATTTATACACATTTACATAGGGCATAAGGCTGTACTTTGTAGGTTTTAGTTTTAATTAAAAACAATATTATGCACCTTCGTCTCGAAAACGAAAACTATAAATGACCACTTAATATTTACGTTGTATACAAAGCATAAAAATACCGCCTTGTAACATGGAATACACAGAAAAACGCCGCCGTAGTAAAATGCACTGCGAAAACTAAACAGAAGAACTAACAAACTTAGAGATTATAATTTTAGACTGGCTTTCAATGCGCACACTGGGTAGTGTCTCATAAATACATACAACAAAGTAAATTATAATACAATAACTCCCGTATAAATTTACAATAAGAATGTCATTGAAAATAAATAAAGCTAGCGCTACGTAGCTACATCATCTCCGATTGAAACGTAACAGAGGATTTCGTTGCAGTTTCAGTCTTGTGTCATTTGGTCCTGCAATAAAGAAATAAAATCTAAATTATATCATCGATCACAATACAAAACAAAATCGGTTTACTTTCGCCAACAGATTAAATATTTACACCTCATCAAATATTTATCTTTTAGCATTCCAGTGAGGCGCACGGTCTGTGTGTGACGTACCGTGTGCGAGTGTCAGTGGTAGGGTTGCAGGTAGGCGGTGGCGGTGGCCAGGTCGCGGCGCAGCCAGGCGGCGTTGAGGCGCACGGTCTGTGTGTGACGTACCGTGTGCGAGTGTCAGTGGTAGGGTTGCAGGTAGGCGGTGGCGGTGGCCAGGTCGCGGCGCAGCCAGGCGGCGTTGAGGCGCACGGTCTGTGTGTGACGTACCGTGTGCGAGTGTCAGTGGTAGGGTTGCAGGTAGGCGGTGGCGGTGGCCAGGTCGCGGCGCAGCCAGGCGGCGTTGAGGCGCACGGTCTGTGTGTGACGTACCGTGTGCGAGTGTCAGTGGTAGGGTTGCAGGTAGGCGGTGGCGGTGGCCAGGTCGCGGCGCAGCCAGGCGGCGTTGAGGCGCACGGTCTGTGTGTGACGTACCGTGTGCGAGTGTCAGTGGTAGGGTTGCAGGTAGGCGGTGGCGGTGGCCAGGTCGCGGCGCAGCCAGGCGGCGTTGAGGCGCACGGTCTGTGTGTGACGTACCGTGTGCGAGTGTCAGTGGTAGGGTTGCAGGTAGGCGGTGGCGGTGGCCAGGTCGCGGCGCAGCCAGGCGGCGTTGAGGCGCACGGTCTGTGTGTGACGTACCGTGTGCGAGTGTCAGTGGTAGGGTTGCAGGTAGGCGGTGGCGGTGGCCAGGTCGCGGCGCAGCCAGGCGGCGTTGAGGCGCACGGTCTGTGTGTGACGTACCGTGTGCGAGTGTCAGTGGTAGGGTTGCAGGTAGGCGGTGGCGGTGGCCAGGTCGCGGCGCAGCCAGGCGGCGTTGAGGCGCACGGTCTGTGTGTGACGTACCGTGTGCGAGTGTCAGTGGTAGGGTTGCAGGTAGGCGGTGGCGGTGGCCAGGTCGCGGCGCAGCCAGGCGGCGTTGAGGCGCACGGTCTGTGTGTGACGTACCGTGTGCGAGTGTCAGTGGTAGGGTTGCAGGTAGGCGGTGGCGGTGGCCAGGTCGCGGCGCAGCCAGGCGGCGTTGAGGCGCACGGTCTGTGTGTGACGTACCGTGTGCGAGTGTCAGTGGTAGGGTTGCAGGTAGGCGGTGGCGGTGGCCAGGTCGCGGCGCAGCCAGGCGGCGTTGAGGCGCACGGTCTGTGTGTGACGTACCGTGTGCGAGTGTCAGTGGTAGGGTTGCAGGTAGGCGGTGGCGGTGGCCAGGTCGCGGCGCAGCCAGGCGGCGTTGAGGCGCACGGTCTGTGTGTGACGTACCGTGTGCGAGTGTCAGTGGTAGGGTTGCAGGTAGGCGGTGGCGGTGGCCAGGTCGCGGCGCAGCCAGGCGGCGTTGAGGCGCACGGTCTGTGTGTGACGTACCGTGTGCGAGTGTCAGTGGTAGGGTTGCAGGTAGGCGGTGGCGGTGGCCAGGTCGCGGCGCAGCCAGGCGGCGTTGAGGCGCACGGTCTGTGTGTGACGTACCGTGTGCGAGTGTCAGTGGTAGGGTTGCAGGTAGGCGGTGGCGGTGGCCAGGTCGCGGCGCAGCCAGGCGGCGTTGAGGCGCACGGTCTGTGTGTGACGTACCGTGTGCGAGTGTCAGTGGTAGGGTTGCAGGTAGGCGGTGGCGGTGGCCAGGTCGCGGCGCAGCCAGGCGGCGTTGAGGCGCACGGTCTGTGTGTGACGTACCGTGTGCGAGTGTCAGTGGTAGGGTTGCAGGTAGGCGGTGGCGGTGGCCAGGTCGCGGCGCAGCCAGGCGGCGTTGAGGCGCACGGTCTGTGTGTGACGTACCGTGTGCGAGTGTCAGTGGTAGGGTTGCAGGTAGGCGGTGGCGGTGGCCAGGTCGCGGCGCAGCCAGGCGGCGTTGAGGCGCACGGTCTGTGTGTGACGTACCGTGTGCGAGTGTCAGTGGTAGGGTTGCAGGTAGGCGGTGGCGGTGGCCAGGTCGCGGCGCAGCCAGGCGGCGTTGAGGCGCACGGTCTCCAGCGCTTGCTGCACTGAACGCTCGGTGCCGGGCGACTGATGCGTCTTGAAGAACTCCTCGATCTCCTGAGCGGCCGACTCTGACGCGAAGTTTTCGGTCGTCGACTTCACTAGACGCGCGAGCAGGAAGCCTCCCTGAAAATAGAAAGGTTTAGTATGGGGAGTATTCAAATAAAATAAATTATTTTCATCACACTAATATTATAAATGTGAAAATATATAGGGTTACCTCGGAGACAGTGCGCATATTTTTTCCATGCTACCAGTATAGTTAATAGAACACATTTCACTGGTGGGGGCGCAGCGCGGGCGTACGTTATTATCTCGCTGCTGTCGTAACTACGTAGAGTGACCATGATACTGGTTTTGGTGTGGATATTTTCATACGATGTATTTTTTATATTTTTGTTCGAAACAAGTTAAAACGATAAAACGCGTGTCTTTATTTTTTTAAAACCTTTCTGTACGTAAAATTTGCGCACTGTCTCCAAAGTAACCCTGTATTTGGATGTTTGTTCCGCCTTCACGCTTAAACTCGACGGATTTGGATAAAAGGAATGGAGATAGTTTGTAACCTGGATTAACACAGGATACTTTTTACGGGAAAAAACCTTATTCCCACGGGAAAATCTTACACAGCGCGAGCGCAGCCGCGGGCGGACCGCTAGTATTTCATAAACATAACAGTCTTGCAGTCAGTGTGCGGCTCTCGTTTTGGAAGCATACACAATCACTTTCCGAGACTGTTCCTCTACCCCGAAAGAAAGATCAATTCGTGCTTCGGAAGACACGTTATGCTATTTGACTCGGTTATTAATCTACCGCAGTAGCTGTTACGCGACGCGAGCCATTTTCAAGTTTGTGACGGCTTAACAAGTCTGTCAACAGGGTTTGTAAAGTCGGCCGGTCAATGACACTCTAATAAATTATATATAATATAATGGGCTATTGGCTATTGTCTGGTAGGGTTGATGTTGTTTGTTAGCTTGTAAGTTCTTTGCTTATGTATGTTTTTTATTCTTAAAATACCTTATTACTTTTTTGCACCCTGTTTATATAAATTTAGGGAACTATAGGTTTTTTCTTAAATTTTCTTTTAGAGTTAAGATAATTATGTAACTGTTTGTTTCTTATTCACAAATAAAACAAAAAATTGTTATTACATTAACTACAAAAACTAATAATCAAACTGGGTCTTGTAGAAAAAATATAGATTTATGTATATGAAATATCATAATAATGTAGTGCGTGTGTGTTTAAATCGATCCAACGAAGCGATAGGCTTGCGTATTCAATGTCAAGGTCTTTTACACTATTATGGTTTCTTTCCATGCACATTTGTTTGTTTGTTACATAAACAAATAAGTTGATTTACAGACAAAATCCAGATAACAAGTGACATAGAATATAAAATCAATTTCACACTTTTCACAGCTTCAGCCTACATAGGATTTGTCAGAAATTCTTCACAAATAAAACTCGAAGAAACATTATAAAAACCAATAATATGAAAATAATAACTTGATTGAGATAAATTCCAAAGTCACGCAAGTTTAATTTAGTTTTTCCAGTCTGTATTGAAAGCTAAAAAATTTCCTTGTAAGGCCCGCGGTCCTACAGGTAGGACTTATAAAAAACTGTGAAATATCTATTTCAAATTTATTATTCAAATAAATTTCATAATTCTGCCTATATTAAAATTAAACTTAACTGCTGCCCAATGTCCTACCAGTAGTACATATTCTACAGAATATAGAGGTCCAAAACTAGATATTTAGTATGCTAACTGACATGCCCTGAAACAATTACTGTGAAAATGTGTAAACTTTTAAATTTCTTCCACAGTGAGCGTGTACACTTGTAATAAACGAGCCAACCAGGGACAAACTTCTCTTGTCCTTGAACGCTAGTTTAACTAAATAATTTTTCGACGTCAAAGCTATAGCTAGCTTTCGTACGACGTAAAATGTTACTTCGGATAAAGACATTTTTTTATGTAAATGTTACCTGATAACGGTCGATAAGCTCCTGCCAGTGGTTCTTGAAGAAGCTCCAGGCGAGGTCGCGCCCGTTGCGGCTCACCGCCACCGACACTATCACGAACACTGTGTCTTGCGCGCGCACTTCATCCTGACAAACAATACGAAATAACAGGTTAGATTTTGCGAGCCAGATAACTCTAATAACACACATATCTACCGGGTTATTACCACGATCCTGGTTTAAAATAAGCTTATTTAATGAGCTTATCGATATTTCTGTTCTGCCGTGATCATGACTATTGCAACATAGTCGAAATATCGGTAAGCTCATTAAAAAAGCTTATTTTAAACCAAAATTGTGGTAATAACCCCCCCCCCCCCCAGTAGATATTAATTAGAAGAGTAGCCTAAAAGTGTTCACAACTCTTCTAATATTTTAGGAGACTTATAAACAGACAACCCAAGGAGACAGCGGGTGGGAAAGGAACGATCCGGAAGTCCCATCGTGAAAGTAGCAATATTGAATTTAAGAATAGAATACACTTTATTGTACTTATCTGAGGACTCAGCGTACCCATTGGAGCCTTACATCAAGAATGAGCTAAAAGGAAACAGCGAAGTCGAGCACTTTGTTCAGCAGCTGCGTGCCCAAAACTGCACCTAGCGCTTCCAAGATGCGGTCCTTGTTGTAAAGGTCAGTCGCAGTATACAGTTGGAATAATGAGACTTACGGAGACAGCGAAGTCGAGCACTTTGTTCAGCAGCTGCGTGTCCTTGACGGCGCCCAGCGCGCGCGAGATGCGGTCCTTCTCCTCGTGCAGGTCGGCGGCGCGGTAGAGCGTCAGGAAGCGCTGGAAGGCGGCCTCGTCGGCGTCCGCCAGCACGGCGCGGTAGCACGCCGAGCGCAGGTCCGCCGGCAGCGTCGCCGCGCCCGACACGTGCTTCTCGAAGCTATAGACAACACAACAACATCATCCGGGCGATCGATCAAACACAACTCAAATGACAAGCGTGAATGAGCAGCTGCAATTATTTAGTTATAGTAGTAATTATAGTAGAAACTTGTAATTGGCTCTAACATTTTCACTGTATACATGTTATCAACTATGTGTTTTATTAGCTGTAAGTTT
This sequence comes from Carpatolechia fugitivella, assembly GCA_951230895.1. Lineage (NCBI taxonomy): Eukaryota > Metazoa > Arthropoda > Insecta > Lepidoptera > Gelechiidae > Carpatolechia > Carpatolechia fugitivella. The sequence continues at coordinate 9,756,406 of OX579658.1, forward strand.
CCCGAATACAAATAAAATAAATAAAAATAGAATTGGTTTCCTGACGCTCTACAGGCCTCAGCCGTCCACGCCTCTGATGCCTTTGTTTTTTTTCTCTGAAGTGCTCGAGTGTGCAGGTTTCCTCACGATGTTTTTCTCACCGTAAGGCCGTATTTTCGACGGCTGCGGTGGCGATCGCGACGCTGGAGCGGCGTTTTCAAAAGCATAGTTCTATATTGAACTGTTCTCGACGGTAGCGGCGAACGGTTCAGCGTTGCCGCTCCACTCCGCGCAACGCGGTCGCCGCCGCCCCGCCGCCTGCTGTCGTCGAGAATACGGCCTAAGAGCGTCGATAAACGTACACATATAAACTCGAAATTTATATGGAGAGGTTCGAACACGCCGCGTATTCAAACTAGACTGACAATGCCTAAAATTATATTCTATCCATCATGCTAAATCTCGAACAAGTACAGTTGCGAAGCAAATCAGGCTGCAATCAGGCCGCCGCGCATTTCGACGCGCTTTCATAATCACTAATAGCAAAATCAACTCTGTTTATTAGGCAACAACATTAACTTTCCTACCAACGCGAGACCACATCGCTTTAGTGCAACACAAACTGTTTCAACTTACCGGTTCTTAGCTTCTTTAATCGTCTCTGGGTCTTCAAAGCTGATCATTTTGTTGAGCACGAGGCTCCTGAGCAGCGTGTCGAGATGGCTCTCCTTCTCCTCGGCGTCCCAGCCCAGCCGGCGCGTCACGTTAGAGAACAACTTGCGGCCGTAGTTCTTCAGGGGCTTGTCCAGAGCGGTGTGTGAGAACAGTGCGCTCAGCTTGGACATACAGTTGGATACGGACGACCATACGGTGAAGTTGCTCTCGTTGCTAAAGGCCTCCATCAGTTTGAGGGACTGTAACAAAGTGCGTAAAAATCAGACGTAAAGTTTTACCGTTCTTTTCAGATGTTCGTATTTCCCTTTAGGTTCATAAGGACCACTTCCTAGAACGTCCACTTCCCAAAAGGAAAACATTTCAAACTGCTAAGTCTCAAAACGTCATCTTCCCAAAAAGACAACTTTTAACTTTTACAAGAACCACTTGCCATAACGACAACTTCCCAAAATGCAGATATGTTTTTTATCAAGATATTTTATGAAGGGTGTGTGGAAGAAATGCGCCAGATTACATCAACAAAATGTTTATTTCAGAAGAATGCATACGACTTTGGCCCTAGACTAAACGTGAAGTGTGAAGTCCCTATACGCATAAGTAACTGGCTATCGTACCCTAAGCTCATCGGCCATACTTGAGGACTGCTAGTAGCTATCGCTCAAGCTGACGGCTAAGCTTCGAATGAATAACTGTTTTTTTTTTACATGGACCTAATGCTTGTGTCGCAAAATCGACGTATCAAGCGTAACCGGACTTTTGGGGGAGCGCAGGCTCTTACCCCCAGTATTAATAGCAACAGCCTAAGGGCGCCCACTTCTGGTTAAATACTCTCCGGGCGCCGGCGCCTCATCACAGCGTAGCTTACTACGCGTAGGTCTTAACCTTGAATGAGACGGGCTGTTGTGTGTGAGCGAGAAAGTAATCGAGCCCGCGCGTAGTCGACGTTGTCGTGCTACAGATATGGATAAACTTTAAGCCGGCGACAGGCATACCAAGATATCTGATTATTTGTCTGTAAATCTTCCTGATATTTATACCATGTACATAGGGTTTTAAAATCTAAATATATAAAAGCAGACATTGACTGACTGACTGAGTGACTGACATATATCAACGTCTTTAAATTCATCTCCCGCTGCTGCTGAATCTATACTTAAGCAGAACTTTGAGGAATGTAAAACAGATTTTAAATTTAGGCACGTAAATAATGAGGACATTGTAAAAGCGTTTAAATCCCTGGAAATGAAAAAGACGGCTGACGTTCACGGTCTAGCTGTAAAAATTATAAGTTCCATTATAGATTGTATCGCACCTCACCTTTGTTGCATATTTAATCAATGTATAGATAATGGTGTGTTTCCTGACTTGATGAAACTAAGTAAAATGATACCTCTATTCAAAGCCGGTAGTACATCAGACCCCACAAATTTTAGATCTATATCGATACTACTAACTCTTAGCAAAATATTTGAAAAACTCATACTTAATCAATTGCAGAGTCATTTTTATGTCAATAATTTGATTCATGTTGCTCAGTTTGGTTTCACAAGGGGTCATTCAACAGCCGATGCTGGTGTTGAACTAATTGACAATATTTTTGGTGCCTGGGAAGACGCAATGGATGCAATAGGTGTCTTCTGCGATCTATCCAAGGCGTCCATCATGACACTCTTGTTAGGAAGCTACGCCATTATGGTGCAAAAGATCAGCTTGGCCTTCTAGAGTCATATCTAACAGATAGGGTTCAGATGGTCGATGTTAATGGGAAAAGATCACCCGGATCTTCAATAAGTATGGGCGTCCCGCAGGGTTCAATTCTTGGTCCTTTCTTGTTTTTAGTATATATTAATGATTTAACTTATCTTGTTAAAGCGAAACATGGGTTAGTATTGTTTGCCGAAGATACTTCTTTGATATTTAAAGTTAAAAGACAACAATCAAACTATGACGACGTAAACAATGCTATCTCTAGTATAGTGAATTGGTTTACTGTTAATAATTTATTACTTAATGAAAAGAAAACTAAATGTATTAAATTCGTATTACCCAATGTGAAACCGGTAACTACTGATATATTTATAAAAGGACAGAAATTGGACCTTGTAGATTCGACTGTCTTTTTAGGCATTACTTTAGATGCCAAACTACAATGGGATTCTCATATAAACAAATTGTCGAACCGACTGAGTTCAGCAGCGTTCACAGTTAAAAAAATTAGAGCCCTTACCGACGTAGACACCGCTAGACTAGTCTACTTCAGTTACTTTCATAGTCTAATGACCGATGGTATTCTATTGTGGGGTCACGCTGCGAATGCTAGTAGTATATTTATTTTGCAGAAACGGGCTGTTCGTGCTATTTATAGATTAGGGCCTAGAGTGTCACTGAGGGAAAAGTTTAAAGAAATCAATATTCTGACATTTGTGTCTCAATATATCTATGACAATCTTGTGTATATAAAACGAAATATAAGTAATTTTCAGAAGCACAGTGATATACACAACTTTAATACTAGAAATAAAGACAAGTTGGTTGCTTATGTCAGCCGACTACATAAAATTAGTAATTCTTTTAAAGGCAATTGTATACGCTATTACAATAAGGTCCCTACTGATATTAAAAACTTGCCTAAAGCCCAACTTGCCCAAGTTTAAAATAATTATAAAACAGAAATTGTATAAAAAAGGTTACTATAAGATATCTGATTACTTAGAGGACAGATGTCCATGGGAATAGATTGTTTGAGTAGCAGGCTTTTTCGATATATAATAAGCATTAATTTTGTAATATAAAATAATTATTAAAGTAAAAAACATTTTTTAACATAACACGTTTTTAGCGCACCAAAAAGTATACAATAATTTTAATTTAGATTTTTATTGGTGTAGTACTCTTGTAGGACTTAAAACGAAAAACGTGGAATGCATGGAATAGATATTCTAAGAAGTAGCGAATGAGGTGATGACTGATATACAGCATAACTGACGCTGTTACCTTTTCATAATATTCGATTTCAAAAACTCAAAAACAATTTATTTTGAAAAATATAGAACACAGAATAAGCACTTAACAAAATACTTATACACCCATCATTCTCAATTGTACGCACACACACACACACCCACTCATGATGGAAGGGAGGGAGACTAGTGGTCTTCCAATCCCAAGCATATATTTGCGTAGGGCTAGCTTCCCTCTCTCTCATCCCCCCTCAATCATCACGCAAGCACAAACACACCCCCAAGTATACACAACACACAACACAGCACAACATACATACCCCCATATAGATCCCCACATACACACTATCACAACCTCACATACGCAAACAGAAACACACACATTTACTCACATATAATCGTACACATATAATTTATAGTGGCCTCATTGTATTTAAGGTGTAAATATGGACAGCACTGTTGTTATTCTTTAGTCTAGATCTAGAATGTAAGAACTTCATGGAAGGAACTAGCCCTTGCAATACAAGGTATCTTAGTGCAGGGACTAGTGCATTACCTATTGTTAACCTTTTTTGAACAAAATAAAATTATTCTTATTCTTATTCTCATTGTCTTACTTATTTTCATGTCTGTTTGCTTTGTGCTTGTCTATGTCTACTTATTGATACATAATATATTGTTAATTTAATGAATAAATGTTTTCTTATTCTTATAATTTACAAATAGTTATTATTAGTATATTACTTGCAGTGCAATTGGATTGTTGTATTTTTCAATATTGGAAAGACTTGCATTTCACCATTATTCAGCTACTTATAGCTGATGAAAATTGATTATTATATATGGTGCAAGATGGACCACGCGCGCCTAGAAGATGTCTATGTTTTTTTTATAATAGGGCTAAGCTTATAATTCTATATCTGTAGTTTTTTGAGAAACACAGTTTTGTACGTTTTTATTATGCCTCAAAATCTATTCCATGCACCCCACGTTTTTCGTTTTAAGTCCTACAAGAGTACTACACCAATAAAAATCTAAATTAAAATTATTTTATACTTTTTGGTACGCTAAAAACGTGTTATGTTAAAAAATGTTTTTTACTTTAATAATTATTTTGTGTTTTTTAGTCCCGCGTATGTAAAATTTTGCATGATACCCTGAACATCACGTAGGACTAAATTGATAAGACTAAAAAGCCCAAGCACGACAAGATTATGTTGTTACATTGTTGTCTGACCCCATCATCAGACTCTAGACATCACGTGTGAGTAAAGATCTTGTCAAGACAAACCCAACGAACCACCATCACCTTCCGGATCCGTCATGAGACCAGCTCCATCATACCATAATATTGCATTGTCATCGAGGTTACATCATCAACAGCTCATATAAGTGCTACCAAGCTACCAAGGGGCTCGAGCCTACCCTGAATTAGGGCGATGAGGGCATAACATAAGTGTACTAAATTTCAGCACAATCGAATGACAAGAAAGTCTTTCAAAAATTGGGTTGCAAGTTTCAAGATGCCATAAAAAAACACAAACAGACCGAAAAGAAAGCGAGTTGGACCTCTGGGAACAAGCCATAAAAACGTGATATTTTTATAAGCTTCCCTTATAAGCAATAGGTTTTTGGGAACATAGCCAGCTATGAAGAGCTGCTTACGGTACTAGGGGTCCTATTTGTCGCATTCTTGCCATCTCTTTAAGTGCGTCTTCATTGCATGGCGTTTTTCCGGTGAGTTTGGAGCAATCAAGCTCTTCAATTCGTAAACCATGCAATGATCTCACGCGACTTAATGCCACATACGCCTGTCCCTTCGCAAATAATGCAGAACCTAGGTATACAACGGCATGGTCCACTGTACATCCCTGCATTTTATGTACTGTGTAGGCCCAGCACGATATCAGTGGGAGCTGTGTTCGCTCTATGATTCCATAGTTCCGAAGTGCTGGGAACTGTATCGATTTTGGCTTGATTAAATGACCTCCATCTCTGCCAAAGTCAATACGTACAGAGATGATGGAGCCAGAACATGGAAATGGTAACTCCTCAAATACAGAACATAACCTAGTCGTGAACTCACCCAAAAAAATGTAATGACGGATCTAAGTGATGTAATAACATCCTATGGAAATAAATAATTTTGACTTTTACTTTGACGCACAGCCCAAACCGCTGGGTCTAGAGATTCCAAATTTGGCACGTAGATTCCTTAAGAGGTCTAGGGGTGCACTAAGAAAGGATTTTTCAAAATTCACCTCCTAAAGGGGTGAAACGGGGGTGCAAGTATGGGGAAACAAGATTAGTTACACTATTTTATTCGAAACTTCACAGGAGTACTCCTATCAATAAATAAGTAAATACGTGTTTCAGGTTTTTTTTAGAAACCAACCCTTAAAAGGGGGAAGGTCTGAAAATCAACATGGGTATCGTTTGTATGGTTTATCGGGTCGCTGATTACGAAAACAATAACGATTTTAAAATCATTCATGTACTTGTATGGTACGTGTAGGGTACGTGTATGATACGTGTAGGGTACGCGTATGTTGCGCGTATGGTACGCGTAGGGTGCACGTAGGGTACGTGTAGGTGTAGGGTAGATGTAGTGTATTTTGCCTTAGTTCGGTCGTCGTGGGCAAAAACTATTTCCACGCGGGCGACAGCTAGTATATTTATAAACTAACTGCCAACCAATTAATGAGCACTTTCGGCAATTTTCACTCTTCACTTCAATAAAAACTGTTGCGGCGGGTTGAGACTTCTATGACTCAGCTTTATACGATTACGAGAGCGTGTTCTTTCCAAATATCATAAAGATAAGCACTAGAAATTTTGATGATATCGGTCAGCATGTGCAGTGGACTGACGCAGGCTGCTGGTGAACTGTTGTATGTACCTCTGCGGTGTGCGTGTGTCCCGCCTGCATCCGCGCGAAGCAGTCGTCCAGCAGGCCGAGGCGGTCGAGCGGCGGCAGCGAGCCGTCCCCCGCTGCAGTGGACTGACGCAGGCTGCTGGTGAACTGTTGTATGTACCACTGCGGTGTGCGTGTGTCCCGCCTGCATCAGCGCGAAGCAGTCGTCCAGCAGGCCGAGGCGGTCGAGCGGCGGCAACGAGCCGTCCCCAGCTGCAGTGGACTGACGCAGGCTGCTGGTGGAGTATTGTATGTACCTCTGCGGTGTGCGTGTGTCCCGCCTGCACCAGCGCGAAGTAGTCGTCCAGCAGGCCGAGGCGGTCGAGCGGCGGCAGCGAGCCGTCCCCAGCTGCAGTGGACTGACGCAGGCTGCTGGTGAAGTGTTGTATGTACCTCTGCGGTGTGCGTGTGTCCCGCCTGCACCAGCGCGAAGCAGTCGTCCAGCAGGCCGAGGCGATCGAGCGGCGGCAGCGAGCCGTCTCGCACGGCACCCACCAGCTGCGCCAGCATCGCCGCCGGGTACCGCGTGCGGTAGTACTCCACCTAGACACAAGTTTTATTTTGTAGACCGCGGTTATGAGTACTCAGCAGAAATTGTGGGGTAATTTATGTGATGGATGAGTGATCATTTTTTTACAGAGTGAGGAGATTAAGAAACTCGCGCATTCACGGTCAGCGCTCACAACTAGTATAATAGGCTACCTGTAATCTGCGATAGGAATCGGAATCAGTTTTGCGTGATCTAGGTTCACGAAAAATGCTCTATTTTTATTTATTTAGGAAAAAAATTGCTATCGCTCGTGCGCTCATGCCCCAATCCAATCGTGCGATAGAGAGCGTTGCAGCTCGCGACTGACAATAGGTATACTTTTCTTGATGAAATTCCCATTTCGGGAGAAAACGGTTTCCACTAACTAAATTTCAACAAATCACTTTGATTTTGATGTCGATCGTTTCAGCACAATATATTCCAGGTTTGTAAGTTTTGCTTTTAAAAAAATACATTGTTTTTGTTCAACAAACGGCTTAATTCGGCACAGTTTTACTCATAAAAATTACTTGAGTAAGTTTGAATCTATAGAAAATTTTGAAAAATGGAAAAGCTATTCACCTAGTCATTCGTTGTGTAAATAACATACTAAAAAATCATGGAGATTGGAAAATATTTAGAAGTGGAAAAACATTTTCTCTTTTTGTATGGACGAGCACATACTATTCTTCCCTCTTAAGTATTTATTTACATAACACTAACTATTGCATGATGTGGCTACCTTAAAGAGTTGTGCAATAACCTAGATTTTACTTATGTATGTTCTTATTAGTTATATAATTGTAACAACTACTGGTGGTGGTGGTCCATAAATAAATATAAAAAAAAACTCTATTCTAAGTCTGTAAGAATGTAAATCATGATTTATTTATTGACATTTATTTTAGCTCAAGGAATTACGAGAACCACAATGATTTTTTTACGATAAATTTGTCGTGGTTTTCACAAACATTAACTTCACTGAACAAATAATAAATAAAAAAACAATTTAAAAAGTAATAAGTTACACGATGTTCTATTTACTATTATTTTCAATATAAATAAGTTTTATAACTTACCGTTCCCGGATTAAGCTTGACCCAAGACGATTCGGAGCAATTTTCCAGGACTACTTCCTGAGTCCTTTTATCCAAGACAGTCGAAAGTGCGATCTGGGTAAACAGAAAATGCGGTTACGTGATTGGTCACTTCGAGCTCTACTACAAAAGATATACACACACGCACACTATAATATGAAATCCAAGTTCAAAAGTACACCAACTACATCAAAAATTTAAGAAACAAACTTCCTTTTGATTTTGTTGAGAACCGGCGAGTCTGAGTAATCCCTATTAGTGATTGACTATTTGTATTTTATATGTACAAGTATTTACTACAACTTCGCAGGAAATACCGCGTGTTACAAACTAGCACTTATACAAACTAAAAAATAAAACAAAATCATTTAAATCAATTTTACATTAGATTCATGTTCATGGCATTTCATGCCTTCGCACGAACTTTCGGATTGGGTGCATGCATTAATGACGCCACAGGTGCACGCGCCACACTTCACTTCTTCATTCAGCTCGTTCTGTTCATACAAAATATACGCATTTTACACTTATCTATCGAAAATGGAAACATTCGAATACACTATCTGTATAGGAAATAAAAAGCACGAAAATGGGTCAACATTATCTTGCAGAGATGAAATTCAAGAACAAGATAAGATTACAAATCTGAAGATATGTTTTGATTGATAAATTGTGACCTTTACCTTGATTCAGAACGTCCCTGTCAATAACAATCAAGTAAACAAGATGCGCTCGTCAAGGAAAAGGGTCGCCAGTGAAGTAGCGGACACGCTAAATCCGGTGTGTAATCACAATAATGCCTAGTAGGGAGTTATTTTCCGAACTGCAATTATTTCTTTATACATACAGAAAATACTGAGTCATAATGATGAAGTTGACCACAAAATCAACTTGTAACATGAAAGTTTTCAAATTATGAAGAGATTACCTTTGAAGGATGATCCTGAGTGGAGACAGTGATGGGTATCATCCAAAGTGACTCGTCATCTAGACTCCCATCAGCGCAAAACTTTTGCTGCGTCAGAGTTAGGACGCGGTGTGGGCCCTTCTGTTCTGATGATACCTAGAGATATATTTCAGTAGGAGATAAGAATATGATCATATTTCATTGTGTGGCATTATGCATCACATAGCTTGTAATTTATATGTCGCAATCTTTGTGGGCGTTAAATTACGGACTGATAACTAACGTAAATTATACCAGTAAAAGTAAGTCTACTAACAATAGGTACTATAAATCAGTTTGCTTTACGAACCTATAAAAGGTTTATTATTAAGCTCTATTGTTTTATTAGTGCCAAATACGCAACGGAATTCAATTAAACCTTAGCTGGGGGTACAATGGATAGTTCACATAAATTAGTCATCATCATCATAACAAATTTAGTATTCCATTCAAATTAAAACATGAATAAAATAGCTTGAATCATATGTAAGTATTGTTTGTTACCAACCTGAACCATAGGGAAGCCCATTTGCTTGGTCCATGTAGACATAACAGCTCCTACAGGCTTCTTGGAAGCCTCTTCTAGAGCTGCCCAAAGATCTTCGGTGAAAGTATTTTTGTACTGAAACACCGATATTATATTGCTATATAATTCTTATTCCTATTCATTTTTAATGTATAAAGGGCTCACATTACAAACAAGGCTTGATTTAATAAAGGCAATAACGCAAAAAAAATGTTTTATTATTCACCCACAGCATATTACTGGTTGAGTGTAAAACTTAATCTTGAATAGTTCTATTTATAATATATTGAAATAGATACATAGTGGTAAAAACATTTCTTGTATTTTTCAACATTTTTCAAATTTATTTACCTGGTGCCTAGTGAGATAGATGTTCATGCCTTTACGGAAGTCATCATCACCAATGTATCTGTGTAGCATGCGAATTACAGAAGCACCCTTATTGTACGAAATGTCGTCGAAAATCTCGTCGATCTCAGAAGGGTGTCCCACGGGCACTTCAATTGGATGAGAGTTCTTTAGACAATCCAGTTCCAAAGCCCTGTAAATTACATTATGTCAAACATATTGAACCGCAAAATGCTTTCTACTTTAGAAAAAAATATATAATGATTAATTGTATTTAAAACAAGTAGGTATTATTGAAATGTAGGTATGCAAAATTGCACAAGATGTCTTCTAGCAATACCAACAAAAATATCTTTTGTATTATGCAAGTAGTTTTCTTTTGTTGATTTCAGTGACTTTGTACTTTATGACTGGGCAATGTAAATTGGTAGTATGCCAAACTACATTCTAGTCTTTAAAAAACAAAAATTATTTATATCTGCATTCAAAACATTGCACGTCATTGAAATTGGAAGTACACTATGGTTAAATAATGCACTTGAATGCACACTTACTTAGAGAGGATAGATGAGGGTATTCAATATTTGCATAGCAAATAAAGCTTACCTGATGTATGTTTCAGTCACAAACTGAGTCCAAATATCATATTCTGGGAAAAGGTGGTTCACACAAAGGAACTCAACAAATGAAGCATAACCTTCATTCAGCCATAAGTGAGTCCACCACTCCATAGTGACCAAGTTACCAAACCATTGATGGGCTAACTCATGACCCACCACCAGGGCTATCCACTGCCTCCTGACTGCTGAAGTGTGCTCCTCGTCCACAAGTAGACAAGTCTCTCTGTATGTCACTAAGCCCCAGTTCTCCATAGCTCCAGCCGAGAAGTCAGCTATAGCAATCAGATCAATCTTGGGCAGTGGGTAAGCAATATCAAAATACTCCTTATAATAAGGCAGCACTTTAGCAGCCACTTCCAAAGCAAAAACACCCTGCTTGCTCTTTCCAACAGGAGTGTAGACCCGTACCAACACACCATCACGGGATTTTTTTTCCACATAATCATATTCTCCAACTACAACTGCTACTAAATATGTGGACATTACAGGTGTAGTGTCAAACTTTACAATCTTTTTGTCACCAGCTGTATTCTCTTCGCTGACTGGCATATTGGACAGGGCAACTCGGTCAGCTGGGACCTCCAATGTGATGTCAAAGGTGGCTTTGATGGCAGGTTCATCCCAGCAAGGAAAGCAGCGACGCGCGTCGGTCGCCTCAAACTGCGTGACGGCGGCGTAGCGCTCCTCGCCAGCCGGCGTGAGGTACTTGCTGCGGTAAAGGCCCTTCATCTTGTCGTTTATCTCGCCCGTGAACTGGCAGTGCAGCGTGGCCTCGCCGCACGGCAACGGCTCCGCAAACACGATGGTGGCGGTCTCGTCCGCCGCGCTCAGCCGCACCTCTGCCGGCCGCTTGCACGCCTCCGACCCGCCATCCTTGTACTGGAGCTCCACATTCTTCAAGTCGAGATCCAAACTATTAAGCACTATCTCTCTAGTACTGTTCACGATCTGAAAGTGAATGCGACTTTAGCGCGTCACATGGAAACAAGATTCGCAATGATATGATGAAATTTCTTCTTACCGATACTTTCACTGCTGTTTTTCCAGTAAATATGAATTTCTCCAGGTTCGGAATGAGTTCCAAATTGTAGTGTTTCGGTACCACATGTTTTGGGAGCCGCTGAAACGGTTTGTTTTCGGGCATTGTCACTTTTTCTTTCGCGATCGTAAATGTAGGACGCGCAACAGAGAAATACCGTAATGACCGAGTGACAGAGTGAACTCGCTTTGCAACCGCGCCGATACGAGCCCCCCGCGCGCGCTCGATCCCCCACTCCGAATAACGGGACTCGCTACGTAACAACTTGCAATGGCGACCAAAATGTGTATTACCAGACCGAAATGCTAATGAATTACGTATGACGCGCAGCAGCGGTAGCGTCATGGAAAGCAGTTATTATGATTATGACGTTGTAAGTGAAAGTTTCACTACAATAAACTTTCTTCCATCAGCTGCAATTTTATGAATGAGGTTATGTATGGTAAAGTAGAAAGTAAGGTTATTTTATTGTTGACAGATGAGTAGTAGTTTTTCAAAAGAATATGACACGTGTCCAAAATTATTACCATAATTTACATTTTATTCTAACTAATTAGTTCATATTCTAGGACGTAGTGATTAAATCCTCTTTGATTCTAGGGGCTCTTGCTGTCCTTCCAAGGTCCTTCCTGTTTGCTGCGTCCAAAAGGGGTTTGCTTTGCTGTGTCTTGCAAAAAACCTCACTCATACGCAAGGCTGTGAAATGTTTTTTTTTTTTTTTTTTTTTTTTTTGTTCGTGGCACTAGTTAACTTTGTGCCAGTGTCAAGTTTAAAAGGTAGGGAAACTAAAAATATTAAATGACAAAAGAAAAACGAAATAATTTTGAATAATAGTTAGGTAGGTAAATAATTAATGCATGCATAAATAGGACATAAGCAAGTATTTATAAGAAGAGAATTAAATTTTAATATCATTACTTACAATAAATGAAGATAAAACATTACAAAAAATTAAAGGATACATAAGAAGACAGGACATACGAGTAGGAAAGGGAACTTGGAGAGACTGGAGGGACAAGAAGAGAGAAGAATGGTCATATAAAGAACAAGAGAAAAAAATATGATCCAGATCGCCCACATCCGATCCACAATCACAAACATCTGAATTTACAATACGTAATCTCGCCAAATGGGAAGGTATGCACACATGACCCAATCGCATTCGAGTTATGATTGAAGTTATAATTTTTGAACATTTAACTTTTGAGAACCATGGTTTGGAAGGAATAGTTGGCTGTATATTAAAATAAGACTTTCCCTTTAACTGACTGGTTTCTAGCCAAAGGCTATGCCAGGAATCTTTAAGATATACTTTGGGCAAAGCAACCAAATCATGACAAAAGATTTTATACGGGAATTTGTCACCATCCCGTATAGCCTCCTTTGCCAATTGGTCAGCCTTTTCATTTCCTCTGATCCCACAATGACTAGGGACCCAAGTAAATACAACAGAGAGACCCCTAGACGCGCACAAATAAAGTCTTTTTCGAATATCAATTATTGTCGGATAGAATGGTTTCAATTTAAATGGAAATTTTTCAATTGCTTGTAAAGCACTTTTCGAATCTGAGAAAATAACTGATTTATCTAAATTCAGTAGCAAAATTAAATCTAAAGCCTTAAGAATAGCAAAACATTCGCCAGTGAATACAGAAGATTCTGGTGGGAGCTTGATTTTTTGGATTAATTTAATTTTGGCGTAGAATATACCCACACCAACACATTCTGCAGAAAAGGTTTTTGATGCATCTGTAAATATATGATTCCAGTCATGCCAATTTTCCTCATTGACACTGGAAAGAAAATTAGTATTAGCTGCAATGTCATACCTATTCAGGCCAATATCATAACGGATGTCTGGTGATAAATTAAGAGGTTCAAACTGAGATTCAAACAATGGCAATAAACGCGTGCGGTGTAAGCGAGTTTGAATAGATAAAAATTTGCGATAACTTTTAATAAGACAAGGGATGGGTTTATGTCGCCAGTAACTAGAAGAATCTATACATTCGTGCAGTGTACGTAATTTTAAAAGAAGTGGATGATCAAGAAACTGAAAAATCTTAAATAAAAAGCGGTCGCTCAAATATTGCCGTCTCAATCTTAACGGAGGCTCACAGCATTCTACCTGTAATGCATTTATAGGGCTGGATCGCATTGCACCTGTAATAATACGTAAGGCTTTTGATTGAACCGAGTCAAGTTTTTTTATTCCTAATAAGCTACCCCCTTCTAAAAGAAATGTACCATAATCTAAAACAGATCTTATTACAGCATTGTATAAAAGCTTTAGGGAAAAGGGATGAGCTCCCCACCACACACCTGAAAGACATCGCATAATGTTAAGTGACTGCTCGCATTTTTTAAGTACATGCTCGTAATGCTGAACACCTGTAAGTTTTCTGTCTAATATAATACCTAAGAATTTAGCGTGGTTATCTACTGGCAATTGTTGATTATTGTAAAACACGTTCACTTCTGGTATTGTACGTCTTCTAGAAAACACGACTACTTTGCTCTTAGAAATTGAGAGCTCAAGACCATTCTTATCCAACCATATCTTGAATTTGTTCAGATTAGACGACAATATCGAGCAAGCATTATCAATAGAACTATCTACTGTATATAATAGAAGATCATCAGCGTACTGTAAAATGTTAATTGAATGATCAAGTGATGGCTCAATGTCGTAAGTGTAAATATTATACAATATTGGACTAATAAGTACCGAGCCTTGTGGCAAGCCTTTAAAAACGGTACGATTTAATTGTGTGATATCATTAACAAGTAATGTTATAGTTCTCACTGACAGAATATTGATGATAAAGTTAACAAGTATGACAGGTACATTAAGATTAATTAATTTTTGCTTAAGAATTGGTATAATAACATTGTCGTAAGCTGCAGATATATCTAAGAAAGCGGCAACAACTGTTTTATTCAATGAAAACGCAAGATGAATATCAGTGGTGAGAATGCCTATACTGTCTAATGTACTCCTAACTTTACGGAAGCCATATTGACTGTTAGCTAATAACTGATTGTGTTCAACAAACCATTCTAAACGATTTTTTATTAAGTGCTCCGCAATTTTTGAAAAAACTGATGGCAAGGCTATGGGTCTAAAAGATGCTGCATCATTTTGAGGTTTGTTTGGCTTTTTAATTGGCAGAATCTCTTGTGATTTCCAAGAAGGAGGAACATTGCCAGACACCATAACTGAATTAATGATATCTAAGTAATAATTAAGAGCATTATCACTCAGATGAGTTAAAAACGAGTAAGGAATACCGTCCTGACCTGGAGAGGAATCTCTTACACTAGAAAGAATACCTCTCAGTTCATATAAAGTAAACGGAGCTGCTAAAGGAGATGTATCATTTTGTACAGAAGGTTCTGAAAGGGGAAAAAGGTCACGCTCGGGAACAGAGGGTGGAGCTAATCTATCCAAGAAGTCCTCAGTCACAGTTGGAGGTATGAGAAAAGATGAGGATCTATCACTAAATGCGGATCTAAATCGCTTTATATTTCGCCATACTTCTGAAGGACAAGTTGTAGGGGAAAGAGAAGCACAGAATGCCCTCCAACTCTCCTGCTTTCGAGCTCTAAGAAACTGTTGTGTAGATTTTATTGTATCATTTAGGAAATTTAAGTTTTCGTTCGACATATTTTTAGCATAATTTTTTTCAGCTTCTTTTCTTTTCTTTACTGCCTCTGAACAATCCCTATTCCACCATGGTGGGAGAGGTATTTTACCAGAAGTTTCGTTTTTTGTAGGAAATAACTGATCTGCTGCATCCATTAAACACTTCGCTAAGGCTACACTAGATTCTGTCTCTTCTCCACGAACAATTTCAGGGAGATCAGATATTTTACTTTGTACAAGATTTTTAAAATCATTCCAGTCAACATCGTTTAATTTGTATTTTAACCGTGGTTTGCGATTATTAAAAGGTGGGGGCTGAATAAAAGAAGAAATAACAAGAGGAAAATGATCGCTTCCAAAAGTCGAAGCATGTGGAGCCCAAGAAAATGAAGAAGCTAAATCTGGTGTACAGATTGACAAATCCACTGCACTGACATTTTCGCCAGGTTTCGTTCGACGAGTTGGGGCGCCTGTATTTAATATACATAAATTATTTAGATCTAAGATCTCTACTAAATGTTCTCCTGCAGAATTTGTGATTCCACTACCCCATGCCTGATGGTGGCAGTTTAAATCTCCTAGAACTAAGA
This sequence comes from Carpatolechia fugitivella, assembly GCA_951230895.1. Classification (NCBI taxonomy): domain Eukaryota; kingdom Metazoa; phylum Arthropoda; class Insecta; order Lepidoptera; family Gelechiidae; genus Carpatolechia; species Carpatolechia fugitivella. The sequence continues at coordinate 9,772,275 of OX579658.1, forward strand.
AAGGCCTAGTTAAATTTTGAAATAACCTATTAACTTCATCGAGAATATCTGAAGAAGAGCGTGAAAGATATATAGAAACAAAAGAAATATTATTAATTTTTATACCTATAAGATTTATGATATCAGTATATGAACGAGAAGAGAAAGTTAATCGAGAAAATGACAGAGTGTTTTTGACTAATATGGCGACACCGCCATATCCATCAGGTCGGTCTTCACGGAGACATGAGTAACCCCGAATATTAAATAAATATCTCGGTTTCAGCCATGCCTCCGAAAGAGCAACAATTATAGGATTATACTTATTTATTAAATAAATTAAATCACTTTTTTTAGGAAGAATACTTCGGCAATTCCATTGAATTATTATTGATTCCATAATTGGAATTATGGTTAAGTGTATTTAATCTTTCAGATATAAGGGCAACGTGGGACGGTTTTAATGAATTTGAATGTAAAAGGGAGTTGATTAAGGAAATTACTGTTTCAAAAATAGAATCTTCTGGTATATTATTATCCTTGGGAATTATGGCACTACCGTTTGTAGATTCAGGCAATTGGAATTCTTTTAAAATTGCATTGTGAGCAGCTCGATCATAACCATTTTGACTTTTTGGAGGAGAACGAGGTTTTAAGAACACGGTTTTTTTATAAGATGCACGAGTAGAGTTATTCGACGAGGAAAAAGAATTTTGAGTTTTACTGTTTGTATGGCGAGAACCTACAGGATCAGAACCTAAGACTTCTGCATAAGATCTTGAAACACGTGGGTGGAGCTTGCTAGCTTCAATGTATGAAATGCAACTGTGTGCCATAGATACTTTGATTTCTTTTTGTCTAATGAATTCCGGACATGTTTTATTAGTCGCAAAGTGAAAGCCTCCACAATTCAAACAAGATGCAGAGTCTTCATCTTTATGACAAGATTCTCCAGAATGCTCTTCGCCACATTTAAAGCATTTTGGCGTTTTTGAACGGCATTGTGTTTTTGTGTGACCATATCCACAACACCTAAAGCATTGGATCGTTGGGTACACATATGTCTCTACAGGAAGTGCATTATAGCACATAAAAATTCTTTTCGGTAGAACCTGACCATCAAATGTGACTACAACCGAGTGAGACGGTTTCCATGTAGTGGTGCCATTGACGTAAACTTTATAATTTAAACGTCTAACTTTTAAAATATTTCCGCAACCTATTGGTGTGGAGATGTTATCCCTTATTTCCTCTTCATCCCAATCTGCAGGGATACCACGAACTAGTCCCATCCGAGTAATATTAAAAGTTGGCAAAAAGGCCTTGAATTTATGCGCATTTAAAAGCTCACTTTGTAAGAAATTATTAGCATCAGTAAATTTTGAGAATGCGACCGAACATCTATTCCTGCCAATTCTTTTCACGCTTCCGGGGATCACGTTTTGAAAATTATTCTTTTTTAAGAAGTTACCGAATGCGATGGGGTGTAAAATGGTACCATCATTTGGAGCAGCTTCGATACGTTGGACATGAATTAAATAAGGAGCCGTATCTGTGGACAGATACATACTCCGGCCTATTTGACGAGGCTCCTGATGCACCGATGAATGTGACATTGTCGGGATCTGGGTATTTTTTTGAGCCTGAGATTCTATAGAATGTGCTTTATTAACCGGTACTTGAGATGGATGGTCAGTTTCCTTTACTGGAGTGATCTTTTTTATCAAAAGTATATTTTCATCTATATTGTTTACGTTAGGACACTGACAGTAGTCACCAATAATTGGCTGACCATTATTCTTTTTCCTTCTTCGCTTAGCACATTCACGACAGATTTTAATATATCGCGTTCGTTTCCTTCCTACTCCTGTCTGTCCACTTTCACCTGTTCGAGATGATACAGAACCATCCGTATCCATTTTGCTAAGTTCATCTTGTGAAACTACGATGATAGATGATCCCGTGGGGAGATTCAAGCCAGGCAAAAGCCTGCTTGCATCCCCCCGATTTGGATCGGGGGGCTCGTTCATACAATGAAAGTAATGTTATAAATATTTACATAAACTTACCACTAAACTCCACAAATATACACAAAAATTAAAATATCTACAGTAAATATAATAATTAAATACACAACCAGACTATTTTCATCTATTTAAACAATAAAAAGTGAAAATTTAATTTCCAAAAGCTCAAAAACACATCCACCGCTCACGAAGTTTCCCGCGCTTTTCCCTGTGAAATGTTTTCTTAGAATTTTTGCTATTTCCTTCAATCATATCAAACACACAGGTTTCTTTGTCATTGACACACACTAATATTATAAATGTGACAGCATAATATTATAGATGTTTGTTCCGCTTTTATGCCTAAAGCCAGTGGCGCATATAGACAAGTGGGACCATGGTCCCGCCCGGGGTGCTAAGCTAAAAGGGGCGGCTTATAAGCCGCCCCTTGCGGTTTGGTGAAGGTACCTTTCATAATCTTCTACATACCTACCTATATTTTATTTTGTTAATTTTTGACTTGACTTTCTTGACCATAATAATGTCTGAGCCACCTGTGCCCCTTGTCCTCAGATTTAGGCGCCTTTGGAAAATCGTTACCTACCTTCCTTTTATTTTATTTATTTTTGACACGGCTTGTTTTTGTGCAAGGTGCAAGTCGCACTTGTATTCAGCTTAGGGCGCTTTTTATAATTCTTATAAGTAGGTATCTATTTTTTTCTCACTTTTGATTAGACCGCCCTGGCCATATGACTTTTTATGCAAGGACAAAGCCACAGAGTACCTTGTAATATACGGTAAGACAAAGCCGCCTCTTTTGCTCAGTTTAGGGCGCCTGACATATTGTATGTCAATAGGGAACATGCATAAAAAAAAATATAAGATTTTTTCATAGTTGATGAACTATGAAAAACTATTTTTTTATGCAATTTTTTTTTTTAATCTTATTTTTATTGTTTTTTTTTTATTATTTTTTTGTTCAAATGTTAAAGAATACAAAAATAAAATACTGACATTCAAAACAGAATCGAAATTGATCGAAAAACAAACTACATAGTTACAATATTACCAAACAAATATTATATCTGTCCCTCTCTACGAAAACAAAATTTTCTATGGCAGATGTATGGCCCGCGACACATATGACGTCACATGTGTCGTCGGACCTCTCTGTCTAACCATCAACTTTGAAGCCTTATAACTTTGTTTCTGAGCAAGATATTTGGAAAAATATTTTTTGTGTGTTTATCTAGAACTTGAAATATTTCGATTAATGAATATAAAAAAATGTGCATGTTCCCTATTTTATGCAAGGTTCAAGCCACCGCGCCTCTTGTACTCAGTTTAGGGCGCATTTCATAATCGTTACCCGTCTTCTGTTTTATTTACTGTCTGACCCTGACCATAAAGTTCAATCAAGATGTACATCCGTGCTTGCAAAAGGTCGATGTTGATACAGATTTTTTTTCTGCATTAGGTATGTACGCGGCAGGCAGCGCGCCTAACTACGCATGTAGCGCGCAGAGCCTTGCTGTTTAGTAGTAGAATCTAATATAAAAATATGGTAACACAGAGTAAAATGACAAATTGTCCATCTCGTCATTCTCGTCTGTCGCTCACGTCATGTTATTCTGAGGGCTGCCAGACATACGATAAATTATCGTATGTGTACAATAATTTCTACTCAGTACGATGATATGGTATTAACGTGCGCTAAAGTAGAAAAAAGGTATTCTATTTACTGTCAGCGCAAGCAACGCGCGCGTGACATAAAATCTAAAGGCTCCTCTTCACAAATGGCCATGATGAGCGATTAAAGACAATCAAGTTAGTGTAGAGGGCATAAATGTCTGTGATCGGCCATCATGGCGTATGATCGTGTGTCGATTGCTACAGTGTCGGTACATCAAAGGATAAATGGCACCATGATTGTGTGAGCGTCCACACAATCGCCGATTGCTCAATACGTTACGTCAAAAGTTTTGTCTGTAGCGTGGAGAAATTTTTGTTTTACATATCTGCTGCAAAAATAATGGTTGGGTGGACGAATGAAGAAACTTTTAAGTTCATTGAACTCTAACAAAAATCACCTCGATATCCATCTTCAATTAGACGTCAGTACATGACAGTAGACAGTCAGTAAATGAATGTTCACCATTGTGTGGAGAATAGCCCGATCAGGCCCGGTTTCCACCAAAGCTGAGCGGAGAGGAGATGTGTTTGAATAACCAATCAGATTTCGTTATTTCCACATCTCCTCTCCGCTTAGCTTCAGTGGAAATGGATCGAGCGGAGCGGAGAGGAGATGTCTAATTTTTCTATAGCAAGCGAGGCGCGGCTGTGCAAAGATGTGTGTAGCCGGGCGACGAGCGGCGAGATGCGCGCGGCGAGCGGCGTGCGAGGCCTCGCGACGGCGGCGCCCTTGCTCCCACTCCCCGCCCCGCTGATGCCCGCGCTTCGCCGCTACGGACGCACAGCTCACATCTCCTCTCCGCTTTGGTGGAAATAGCCAGCCAGCTTCGCAGCTCAGCTCGACACATCTCCTTTCCTCTCCGCTTTGGTGGAAACCGGGCCTTATGGTGGCGATGATGGGCCATCATGGCCATTTGTGAAGAGGAGGCTTAAAGTGTTATCATGCTTTCAAACTATCTTAGAAAAGAATATCTAGGAAACGGCCCCGTCCCGCAGCCTAATTGGTAGCATGCTTGCCTACGAAGCACAGGATCGCGGGTTCTAATCCCGCCCAGGGCAAATTCATATTATGTATTCGCTTGTGTTTGCCTTGTGTCTGGATGTTGTTTATCCATAATATTGTGTGCAATACAAGTGCCCAAATTGCGGTCGTCTCTGCCACTTTCGAATCAGCTTATACAGTCGTTACAGCCACGAACGCTGCCGCCGCGCGCCGGCGCAATCAAACTGTTTATGACGCTGCTCAAAACGTCTTAATAAAAAACGAAAAGGCCAGTAATGAAATAGTAGTGGTTATTGATTTACCACCTAAATGTACTTGTACACATAGAATGCAATGATTTAGACTTTTGTTTTTTTTTCTTCCTAACTAATGGCGACACATCTTATATAGACGTATTTTGCCAGTGTCGAGTGATATTTGTTTGTAGGTTTAAGATAGATCCTTGGATGATTGTTTGGTTAATTGGGCTCAGTAATGTGATAGTACAATTACCACAAGGCCTCTTAGCATCATCTAAAAGTGACATCAAAGTGTAAGCTATTCAATAAAGTTAGTCATGAAAAAAAAAACGAAGACACGTCCGCCATTGTCAGATGCTGACAAAAGACCCCTAGCTAGACTTTTGTTTGAGTATTCTTTTGGATCGGATTAAATCAACTTGTACTCGTCTGGCAACCCCCTGTGTTCGGGATTGGTTGGTTGAGGTGGTTTTATTTTATTTACCTATTTTTTTAAAATAGGCGTGAAATGTGTGTATTATTGATTTTACATTTAGAGAAATGATATTTCGTAACTAACTAATAGATTTCATTCATCGTGTGCACCAGAGGAACGATGAATTTCTTACTTGGATTGTGTTTCGTGCTCATAGCAGGTTTAGTATCGATTTCCATTCCACTGTTTAGTTCCTTGTTGTTGTTCTCATAAACGAACGTTACCAACCAATGTTGTTTTCATATTTCAGCTATTTCGGGAGTCATCTCGTCACGTGTATTAGAACTGAGTGATAAATTCATTGATATCAGTCATGAAGGATTATGGTTCGTGAAATTCTATGCGCCCTGGTGCGCACATTGCCGGCGCCTCGAGCCGGTGTGGGCGCACGTTGCGCAGACACTGTACAGCTCACCGATAAAGGTAGCTAAGGTGGACTGCACCCGATTTACGGCTGTTGGGACACATTTCAAAATAAGAGCTTATCCAACCATACTCTTGTAAGTCCCTAATTAAAAATCAATGCCTTATTGATCTGCCATGTAATTTAATTACATTTAATTGATTTTGTTTATTACAGCATCAAAGGGCCATACCAACATGAATATACTGGGGAGCGAGTAAAATCAGATATGGTTGCATATGCAATGCGTATGTCTCAGTCTGCTGTTCAAAAAGTTACACATGCTGACAATATTGGATATTTAAAAGAAACACATCCAGTTTTCTTTGGATTTGTGGGAAATCAACAAGGACCTCTCTGGGTAAGAAGACTTATTATTTAATTTACAAAAACTGATAGCTTTTTGCTTACCTGTATTTTGTTACAGGAAATATTCACACTTCATGCTGAAAAGTATCAACCACATTCCTGGTTTTATGCAATGAGCCATGAAGTTGTCAAGCATGAAATGAGACCACCCAATGAAACTAGCATTTTTGTGTACAAGGAAGATGAAGTGTATTTCTTTAAAGGTACAATAATGCTCGAAACAATCAAACTGAATAAATGTAGAACAACATTTTATTAATTTATTTTATTTTTACAGCAACTCCAGATTTGATTGAAGACAGAGGATCCTTAAATGTGACATTGGATAAATGGATTAATGCTGAAAGATTTGGCTTCTTCCCAAGGATAACTAGGTCCAATATAAATGAATTAATGGATACAGAAAAATACATTGTGATTGTAGTTCTTTCAGAGAATAAACTCAATGAGATCACGCAGACTGAAAAAGATTTTAAAGATATGGTTGAAGGGATAGTTAAGTAAGTACTTTATCAAATTATTTTATAGTATAATATAAATGGTTTATCGTAATTTTCTGTACTGTGTGTTACCAACCAAACTAAAGACTAAACTAATTTTCAGGAAAAAAAAGCATGACCTGCATCCTCACTTTCAGTTTGGATGGATGGGTACTCCTGACCTTGCCAACTCTATAGCAATGTCAGAACTATCAGTGCCACACTTACTTGTACTTAATTCTACCACAAGCCACCATCACATGCCTGATGATGACCCTGTGTTAATGACTCCAGAAGCTGTTCAGATGTTCCTTGATCAGATTCATAACCAGCAAGCACCTGTATGTACTAAATAAATTATACTGAAACATTAATCAGAAACTGGTGTTGGGACTCACTACTAAATGTTCTATATTACTTGCAGGCTTATGGAGGCAATGGGTGGGCGGTTCGCTTGTACAGGGGTTTTTTCGAAACTAGGACTACTCTGACAAGTATGTGGCATGGAAATCCTGTCCTAACTGCTCTTGTGTTTGGCCTGCCCCTCGGCTTCTTGTCGCTCATCTGTTATTCAGTCTGCTGTGCAGATATATTAGATGCAGATGAAGAAGACGAATCTCCAGGTAAATAAAAACCTTTCCTCTGTATTTTATTGTATAGTATAGGTATAAAGTGGATGTTATGATGACATCTTTTTATACTAAATGTTTTTATTTTTGCAGATACCCATGAAAAGAAAGACTAAATATAAACAGAGACAATCTCACTCCTACAGACAGCATATTCTGCATTTGTGGTGATAAAGTATTGTGGCCAATTTCTATAGGAACTGAAACAAGGCTTATCTAGTCACCAGATTTGAACAAATATAAATCTAATGTAATTATTAAGTATTGTAAGTGTTTCTGCAACTTTTGTGAGATGTTTGTTTTCTAAAACTTTATTTCATACCTATCTTTTGTTAATGTTTAAGCAGTATTGTCTAATTTATTACATAAGTGTGGGTGACTTTATAATTAAAATAAAAAATCTGTTAAGACTGTTTTTGATTAAATTCTGTTGAACTGAAATTATTTAATGGGTTTACACATTTCTTCTATGTAAATTGTAGTTTCAATTTGTTTAGTTCTAAATTTCAAAGTTTTGTACCAGTTTATGTAACTTAAATTTGTTGAACAGTAGCTCTCTTCCTCAGAGCTATTGGTGCTGTGATGATCAATTTCAGTTGATATTTCACTGGCACTGGTATTTCCAGAGTTAGTTTGACTAGAATAGTATCCGTTTGAAGGGTTGTATACATTATCATAGTTTTCATTGTCTACATCATAACCAGATTTTCTAACAGGTTTTCTTTCATATTTATTTTTGGTCTGCACCCTCTCTTTTCTTAAATTATAAAAACCTTGGCTTGTATCTGAATCCTCTGTATCTTTGTAAGATAACCTATTTTTATTTGCTTCTTTTGATTTTTCATTAAACAATTTATCATCATATTTATAACTGCCGTTTCTGGAATATTGAAGCTTTGCTTCTTTCCCAGTAATTTTTGGTTTGCCAAAGGCAGTTGGCAATCCTGCATTTAGTAAAGCTTGTGTTGTATTATCACATTCATAGTTAGATCCTCCTTCATTCTTATTTCTATCACAATGACTGTTATCCTTAGAATAATTAGACAAATATTTCTTCCTGTCTTTTATAATTTCATTTCCAAAACAGTTATTATTTTCTTCAACTTTATTACTTCTCTTACAGTTAGTATTTTTATTCATCTTTGACCGGCTTGCTGTTGGAATATTTCTTATATATTCAGGAATAAGTATTGGTTGTATTTTCAGGTGTTGGTATAATACACCTGCACCATCTATTATTTGATGATCCTCAAGAGAATTTAAGAGATCAGAAAAAGATTCAACTTGGTCTTTCAAATTGTTATAAGAGCTGCACAAGTTATCAAAGTTCTCAATTTCATTAGGAATCTCATTTACACCACTAGTTAATAGACTCCATAACTTCTCACATTTTCTGGCTGTTCTAACATCTGTAGACTCTGTGGAAGCCTCAGACACTAGGGAAGTAGTAGATGTTTCGTCTTCATCATCAATTGATAACTGGTTTTCCTCTTCCTGTAAGTTAGTTAAAGTAATTGGCACTTTTATTGTTTTTAAAATCTCTTTAAAGCTCTGTTCTTCTCTTCCTTTGCTAAGTATAGTTATAGCTGTTCCATATGAACCAAATCTTCCTGCTCTTCCAATACGGTGAAGATAAGTTTGCCACTCAAATGGAGGCTCAAAGTTGACTACGAGATCCACATTTGAAGCATCAATTCCTCGTGCTGTAAGATCAGTGGATATTAATATCCTGCATTTATAGTCTTGCAATGATTTGAGAGCGCCAAGGCGTTCTAACTGTTCCTGTTTGCCATACAGCTGTTCTGCTGGCCAATTACGATTTCTCAACATCTTGTGCAACTCTCCTACTCTAACTTGATAATTACAGAAAATTAAGCATTGTTTAAATGCACATTTTGATAATATTTTTAATAACTCCTCAAACCTGTTTGTTGTCTGTTTGACAATGTTGTTGTTATGCTGCACAATAGTAAGTTTCTGTGTAATCCCTAGAAGAATATTATTGCTATCTGGGCAAATATGTTGAGCACTTTGTACATACCGTTTTATGGTTTTATTTGTTGCTTTGGGGTAAGTGGCACTGCTCATTATAACTTGTTTCTGTTTGGGTAAACTGGAATAAATGTAGTTAATATCAGCAATAAAGCTCTTTTCCAATAATTTGTCAGCTTCATCTAGGACTAGAAGTCTAACAGCTGATATATCAATATGTTTAGCTTGTATTAAGTATCTCAAACGCCCTGGGCTACCCACCACAACGTGTACATCATCATCTATAAATTTTGTAATGTCTTCATGTACAGGAAGTCCACCCATTACTACTTCTACTTTGAATCCTGCAAAAAATATATATTATTTTTAATAATAAGGCTATGATAGAGAATACTGCAGTTTTCCCAGTACTAGACTTGGAAAAGTAGGTAAATAATAAGTTTTGATTTAAGTATTAACAAAATTCATTTTTACTGAGATCAATAATTTAGATCTATCTGAGAAATATGAACGCCTAAATAAAATTAAATATTTTTAGATTCATAAAAAACAACCAAAAACGTAAACCTTCCGGCGGGACTTGAACCCACAACCTTCGGCCAACATGCTTACCAACTACACCATACAGGGCATAGTGACAGCGCCGAAATTCGTTCATGTTTGATTTTTTTCCTAAATAAAATTATGCGACGTAATTTAAAAATTTTTTTTATACAATTTGATTAGTACCTTCGTAATGAGATCCTATTTGCTTTAAAACATCACAAATCTGGGCTGCAATCTCTCTAGTTGGAGCTAAAATAACAGCTTGCAATCCTTTTGTCAAATCCAACTGCTCTAAGGCTATGACAGAGAAAACGGCAGTCTTCCCAGTGCCAGACTTTGCTTCGAGTAGAAGATCTAAAAGCAAAATGGGAAGTGGTTAGTTAAGTTTTAATTTTAATATCAACGAAATTCACTTCGGTTGACTCAGGTTCATTTAGTTTTACTTACCAAACCCACATTTTCCTAAAGGAATGCCATGCAACTGGATTGGAGAAGGTTTTTCAAAGCCGGAATTCTTGAGACCTCGTAAGGTATCGGGCGCAAGAAGCATAGATTCAAATGTAATGCCTTGAGATATCTGTATATCTTGTGTCCTTTCTCCATCCTCGATGTTGTGGGCTAAAACCATGCTGATGAGAATACTTGCAAAATCCAATTCAATTTTTGCGAATACGAGCGTGTTCGTTCAAACAAAAAAAAATCCTATTATGGCATTTTACTTTTTTTTATAGCGACGCGCTAGAGTGGGGTACATTCTGGCCGCGTTCCGATATGCGCTGACATCACTTTGAGTACCCAAAACCGCGTACCGAATCACTGTCATTGGGATTACGGCAGCCATTGTGACGTCACGGATTGCGTCATGACCGCCGCCATCTTCCGCTAACGGTGCCTATGCTCCAGAGCGAAATTCACGTAAGCGTAATGTCAAATTCGATTGACATATTGTTTATTTATTTTTAAAAGTTAAATGTTTAATGTTTAAATGTAAAATTAACATTTCTTATATTTATTTGGTTGAACAAAATTAAAAACATGTTATTCAATTATGAAATGGCGATAAATTACTGAAATATTTTAAATCAATCAGTTTTGTAGGTTAGGGTTGCCAGATGTTCGATAGTAAAAGTATCGAGTAGGTTATGTATATATTACTATAGTTTTGGCTCAGACACATACATACATATCATAATATCATAGGCAATCTGATAAATATAAATACCAAACATTCTTTTTTGTATTTTTTTAATTTCATGTGCCTATTGCATCTCCATTTTTAAAAATTCGTATACCTTTTCTTATTTTGGGTACTAGCCATGTGAAAAGTGCTGTTTTCACAGCTGTACGATACTTTTTTAATACGTATAATAATTTAGAATTTTGCCAGTTTTGGTACGGTGATCAACTTCTGGCAAGACTGAGTTATAAGCAGTTTCAGCGCGCTCAAACGCCGTTCCGTTTTGATTTCGCTCATGAGCCGTATTATCTCGATTTCTGAATCGGTACGCGAGTAATCACTGTCAGTACTTTGAGCCGTGAAATCTGATTCGGAATACGGCCTCTGAATCAGACTTTCAGCGCCGTCACCCGTCAGCGATCAGAAAAAAGCAAAAAAAAATAATGATCGTCATCTCGTATGTGCCTAACTCCTTCTGGCTTGTAAGCTATAAATTCCGTCAGTGACGGATAAATAATAGTGCAAGTTTTACACAACTATAAAACTTGTATTATTAAGCAGAGACGATGCACAGCATCTAGTGAGAGAGCGCCACTTACTTCGTCCAGCAGTTGGTCCATTTTGGGTCAATCATTGTCCGTTTCTTGCAAATATTGGTAGTAGACTTACTCTGATTTCCCGCCAATTTTAGTCACCTGAGGTTGAGCCCGTTCAACGTTTTCTCATGAGTCTCTCACCAGGAGACCTTAAAGGGATGCTGTGCATCGTCTCTGCTTAATAATACAAGTTTTATTGTAATGTTGTGTAAAACTTGCACTATTATTCGGCATGTGACGATGCACAGCATCTAATGAGAGACGTGTTTATTAGCTCCTGGTGACTACAAGAACGACGCTATGTGATTGATATTGTGCTGTGGTTTCCTGCAAAATAAACTCGTACACAATTTAAATAACGAAGAAATCAAAATGTTGAAAAACCATCAACAATTCTAAGGTCTACAAGTATAATATCTCACTTTTCAATAGAGTTGAATAAAAGTATTGTCGAGTTTTTCCACCGATTCCGCTATTAATCCAAACTGATGTAAAAACATTCTATTTATACCTATATATATGCTTGTGAGATTTAAAAGCAACAAAAAAAACGTATGAGTTTTGCCTGATGACACCCTGCGTTCCGAGACGCGCTGGAATAGATTTTAGCGCACTCAAAGCGCGTAGGTACTGAATTACTGTCAGCAGGCGAAACTCATGATCGCTGACAGTTTCATTCGAAAGTGAATTATGCGCGTGTCGCGTGTTTTCACAGCTGTACCGATACTTTTTTAACACGTAATAATAATGCCATCAAAAACATAACTTGTAAAAAAACCAAGTCTCGCACGCAACTTAGTCTACCGTAAAAAGTTGTGAGATCCATGTAATACCAAGTCGGTTAATTTATTCAGTCCCTACTTAAGAGTCCTTCTGTCTTAAGTTATTACGTAATTAGCTCACCTAACAACATCTTATAGTGACCAGATCAATATTAAAAATCTCTTATGTTTTAAATAAATACATAGATTGACCTGGCAATCGCATGAAAACACAATGTATCTCACAAGTAATACATTATTATATTAAATTTGATTGTTTAGTGCGATTGCCAAGTCAATCTATGTATTTATCGCATGAAAACATAATGTATCTCACAATTAATACATTATTATATTAAATTTGATTGTTTAGTGCGATTGCCAAGTCAATCTATGTATTTATTTAAAACATAAGAGATTTTTAATATTGATCTGGTCACTATAAGATGTTGTTAGGTGAGCTAATTACGTAATAACTTAAGACAGAAGGACTCTTAAGTAGGGACTGAATAAATTAACCGACTTGGTATTACATGGATCTCACAACTTTTTACGGTAGACTAAGTTGCGTGCGAGACTTGGTTTTTTTACAAGTTATGTTTTTGATGGCATCTCATTTCTTTTTGTAGATCGCATGAAAACACAATGTAAAAATGCACACCTACGCTCCACCGACCCTACACCTAACCTACACCTAACCTACACCTACCCTATACCTACCCTATACCTACCCTACACCTATCCAACACCTATCCAACACCTACCCTACACCTACCCTACACCTACCCCACACCTACCCTGCACCTCTTATTTAATTATTTTCCATTATACAGGTACACTGATTCATTTACTGCAAATGTAACTTTGTAATCCTATATAATGCCCCAAGATTTATATGGGATTACAAAGTTATCTAGCAAATGATGTATCTAGAAAACTGGGCCGAAATTGCAAAATGTTTTAGTTTTTCCTTGGTTTATACACTAAACACTAATTCCATTCTAAATTTGAAGCTTCTATGTCTGCTAGAAGTGCCTTAGAGTTTTGATGATCGGTCAGTCAGTCAGTGAGTGACAAAATTAAGAAACTTTGACTAGTTATAATTCATAAACTACTGGTTCAAATTGATTGAAATTTGAAATATACCGTATTTATACAATGCCTGCTTGGTTACTGAAAACTCAGGCTTCTAGTTTTATTCACAACGAAGTTATAGTGGGGGTCGAAAATGGCCTGAACTGCTTCGAGAAAAGTATGGTACGGCCGTGCCGCTTTTTTGCTCGACTTGGCGGGGGCACTGCCGTGCCCCCAGATTTTGTCAATTTTGTCAATCGCGATTACGGGTGCTTCGATTTCAGCGCGTCTCGGAACACAGGGCATTAAAAAGTAAAAATAGATACTTCAATTTCTAAACGAAATTCTGTGAAATGGCGAAATTGTGATTCTTGAATCAATCTTATTTTACGTTCGATAATTACAGTTTTATAACTAAAGTAATGCCATTTTGTAACTCTTATTATGATATTTATCATTATTTATTTTGAGAACATGTTTGTACCCCATTGACTTCATTCAAATTATGGTATTTGACACCAATCGAGTGCGTTTTGCTTCAGTGTTGATTTCGATTGCTGAGCTTTGAATTAATAAAAAATCCTACGTTGGTAAGTGTTATTACGTGCAAATGTAATTGAACTAGATCTATCTAGTTAGACTACGATATCTATAAAATGTGTTATCACTTGGTACTATATGTTAATGTATTGCACTAAGTAGGTCATGAAATCTGTTAATACTGCTCTGGTTTTACGCATATTACTTTAAACAAGTAAACAAAATAACAAATTGAAGGCAAGAGAATGTTATTTTATTTATATAACAAGATCTTGCATATTCAGCACTTTTTTAGAAATAAAAATGTACTCCTAATATAATACTGATAGTACAGTTCTATCTATATTTTGCTGCCTATACTAAACTATGCCACAGAAATAGGAAATTAACTAATTTTTTTAGGTTGTAGAAATGAATAATTGTGGTTCAGGGGTTGGCGGGGGTGGAGTCACCATGGGTAGCGGAGCATATGATGCCAAAATAGCAGGTTTATATGACTTGTTGGATACACTGGGCTCGGGTCATTTTGCAGTTGTAAAGATGGCTCGACATGTCTTCACAGGAGAAAAAGTTGCAGTGAAAGTTATAGATAAAAGCAAACTAGATGATGTCTCAAAATCACATTTATTTCAAGAGGTAACTTTAATATACTCACAATAATAAATCCTAGGATTTAGTTCTAGCTTGTACATTAAGATATATACTTGGTTGTGGTACAATAAATCTAATATGTTTTATACAAATAATTTAGTATTGCTATTTAGATGGTACTTTAATAAATTTTAGGTCCGTTGTATGAAGCTGGTGCAGCATCCAAATGTGGTCCGGTTGTATGAAGTAATAGACACACAAACTAAGCTATATTTAATATTAGAATTAGGGGATGGAGGTGATTTATATGACTACATAATGAGACACGAGTCTGGTTTGTCAGAATCTCTTGCACGTGACTACTTTCGCCAAATTGTTCGTGCAATTTCTTACTGCCACAGGTAAATACAGCATCAATTATTTTTTGTATCTTCAAATATATTTTTGTTGTATACTTTAATAAATGCTTATTTTTATGTGTATTATATAATTTAAAATGATTAAAATAATAATAAGGTGAACTAAAGAAGCTTTCCCATACTAATTATAACTAGTGGCTCTGTGAGCTGTAGATCTCGCGACGCGAGCTTGTATATCTCTTTATATTTAATTTTTCTCCACAAACATCCCCCGGGGTCGAGACCCCTTATTTTTTTTTTTTTATTGGTTGAGAAATATGACCTGTACTGTAGAGGAAAACAGCCGCGATAGACCTTGTAAGCTGGCAACCCCCATAACTCTCCAAATAACCCCATAACCCCAAAAACTGCCTCCACAAAAAAATTTGATTAATTTATCGAACCTGCTCACAAAATTTCACGAGAATCGGTTGAGCGACCTGTAGAGTGGAACAAACAGACATATGGACAGATATATGAAAGCAATTTGGGCCAAGCTGACACGGAGACGCTTTGCTCGTTTGGTCAATAATATTACAATATGTATATTATTCTTCTTATTATTATTTAAATATATTTTTTCTTATTATTATTGATCTTTAACTGTCGTCATTTACGGCAATAAATTGATTTGGTCAAATCCATGAGTTGGAATTCTAATAATGTTAAAAATATTAAAAAATTTAATGCACTCTACGCAATAAAGTAAAGTCAAAGTCAAAGTCAAAATTTTTTATTCGAATTAAGATTCTTACAAATCATTTTTCGACGTCAAAGTTATCATGGATTAATAAAAAGCAGTGTCAAGTTTCGTCGATCTTTCACAGAGCTTGGTGGCATAATTGGTAATGCACCTGTTTCTGGCCCGGATAGCCAAGGAAATGCAGGTTCGAGTCCTGTTCAAGATCAACAAAAAAAAAAAATTTTTCGCTTTTTAATTATTATATATTTCGTTAACAGACTTAATCTGTAACAATAATAATCTTTAATAATTTTAGTTTCAATCCAAAAGTACAGAGTCAATAATGTAATTTCTATGCTATTTATAACTTAATTGAGATTGAGGGTGACAAACCCTCTTACTGTGAAAATAGAACTGTGGTCCCCCTTTGTTTCTAGCTATTTATATCAAAAACACTGAGAGAGATTTAACATTTATTTTATTTTCAGATTACATGTTGTGCATCGGGACCTGAAGCCTGAGAATGTAGTATTTTTTGAAAAGTTAGGTGTAGTGAAATTGACTGACTTTGGTTTTAGCAATAAATTCTGTCCAGGTCAAAAGTTGGAAACCTCATGTGGGTCTTTAGCTTACTCTGCTCCAGAGATTCTGTTAGGTGATTCTTATGACGCCCCAGCAGTAGATGTGTGGTCGCTGGGCGTCATACTGTACATGTTAGTCTGTGGCCAAGCTCCTTTCCAAGAAGCTAATGACAGTGAAACATTGACTATGATAATGGATTGTAAATATACTATACCACCGCATATATCAAAGTCATGTAAAAGGTGTGTATTTATTTTGTTGTGAAGAATGTTGTGTATTATTTTGTCATAGTTATTATAAAAAACATGCTTTTAATTAATTGGAAACTTATTTTAGACTTATAGGCAGAATGTTAGTAAGAGAACCAGAGAAGCGGGCGACGTTATCAGAAATAGCCACTGATCCTTGGGTGACGGCGGGCGAGGGCGTCACCGTAGAAGACTTCGACACTCCTCTCGTAGCCAAAGAACAACTGGTGGAAGACGACCGCTCGGCCATCATACAGAGAATGGTCAACGGAAACATCGCCACTAAAGAACACATCATCGAGTCATTAGAAAAGAACGAATACAATCACGTCACTGCCACTTATTATTTACTAGCTGAAAGGAAATTGAGAGCAAAAAGGTTAGTGAGATAAATAAGTATTAATAGTACATTACTGCCGCGGCCGCAAAATTAGTTATTGGTGGACGAATCCAGCAAGAGTTTTTTGCGGCCGAGGCTTGTATAGTACTTTTCTCTGAAATATGCGATAAATACTTACTAAAAATATTGTGGTAGGTACCTTGGAATTAGATGTCTTTTTGTATCGTACTAAACTTATACTTTAATCTTTACTTTAACTTCTTGAACCATTCATTGTTATAATATTTCTCTAATTCAATGATTACTTAACTTCATCGTGATAAATGAGTAAGAAAATAATACGATAAAAATAAGAGACGAAAATTACAAACCGCCATCCATATTGCATGCTTTTCTTTTTTTTTTACAAGCTTTTATTTAGCTTGCACTGTATGTGGGTGGTATGTTCGGGCGAAATCTTGCAACTCAATTTTGAAGCACTTGCTGCCATTGGATTTTGCTGAAATTTTGTACACTTATGTAACCGCGATGACAATGCAATATTATGGTACCATGGAGCTGGTCTGATGATGGAGACGGAAGGTGGAACTCCTCTAATACACAACATAACCTAGTCGTGTTTGGGCTCGTTGGATTTGTCTTAACAAGATCTTTAGTTATACGTGATGTCCAGGGTCTCATGATGGAGCCGGAAGGTGGCCATAGGAACTCCTTAAATACACACCACAACCTAGTCGTGTTTGGGCTCGTTGGATTTGGCTTAACAAGATCTTTAGTCATACGTGATGTACAGGGTCTCATGATGGAGCCGGAAGCTGGCCATAGGAACTCCTTAAATACACACCACAACCTAGTCGTGTTTGGGCTCCTTGGATTTGTCTTAACAAGATCTTTAGTCATACATGATGTCCAGGGTCTCATGATGGAGCCGGAAGGTGTCCATAGGAACTCCTTAAATACACACCACAACATAGTCGTGTTTGGGTTCGTTGGATTTGTCTTAACAAGATCTTTAGTCATACGTGATGTCCAGGGTCTCATGATGGAGCCGGAAGGTGTCCATAGGAACTCCTTAAATACACACCACAACTTAGTCGTGTTTGGGCTCGTCGGATTTGTCTTAACAAGGATACTCCACTCCACGGCTTTTTTGTTTTATGCCAGTGTCATACAGAGCATACAGCCAACTCCAATACCTACGATTCGTGAACGATTCATATAAAATTTGAATTTAGAGCATAAGAGTATGCTGTAAAAAGACTCAAATACATTCATTGAGCTATTATTACTACGTATAGAGAAGACACCGCCCCATCTCAAGCGTTCCGTTCAACTGTGGCCAGCTGGCCACAGTTCACTCAGTTGCTTACTAGCTCTTGAGCGCTTCAGTCTTGTTTGTTTCAAAGCGAAAAAACGTGAAAAATCATCAAATATGCCCTCGTTTGTGTTATGATGTTGCACTAATAATTCTAGTAATACGAAGAAGTGCAAAGGAACAACTTTCCATCGGTGAAAAACTAGATAATCATTTTTAAACTTAAGGGGCTAGTCCGGGAATTTTCAAGATTTTTGTTGATTCAGATCTCATTATCTACGTCAGTAAATGTATTGATTTTCTAAAATATGTTATTGGACTCTATTATCTACGCTTACACTAAGGCCAAAACATGTTTGGTAAAAATCTTCTCGATACAAATGTTATCCAAAGCAGCGTCTTCGATTCTCGTTATTTGAATCTGAAAGGTAAATGGTAATTTATTGGTCGCCGAAATTTAGTTACAAGATAGGTCTCCGACTGCTTTATGTTTTTCTCAAGCAATTTACAAATCAAATTAGTACTTTTTATATAAACTGAGAAAGTAAATTTGGCACTTACGCCATTTACTTGGAGCGCGCGAACATTATTTCTTTCTCTGTTAAACACGTGCGGAGAAGCTTAGCGTCATCACTTTCCTTTCTTGAGCTCAGTCGCCCATGATCTTTGCCGACGACGGATGTGCGCTCGGTGGCGCTCCAAGCCGCCCGGCTCACGAAATAATCTTATTTGTAGAAGACGTACTATGAGTAGGTCCGTCACATCCGTCCGTCCGATCCGTTACATTGACAATATTTCTAAATCGATTTTTAATTAAATAAATATAGGTTGGGTCCATACCTGCTGCTTGTATACTTAGTAAGGTTTAGTCAAGTTTGTGATACTATCACTTTCAAGGTCGACACTAATAATACGAGTACACTACGCAAAGGGTATATGTGTATGTACAGTGGACGGCACATCAAGGTATATTTTTTTTCAAATTAGATGTTATTATTATACTACCTAGTTACAGATGTCGATCATTTTATTTTTCTAGTACAACACAGGCAGGCGCGAGAGGAATAGTTAGGTAGTTCTATTCTTCAACCAAATGCGGTTTTTTAGAATTATTTTTATTGTATTAGGTAGGTAAGATATAATTTATTTATTGATTCAAAAGTAAAGTTTGCATACTCGTTACGTAATTTTATAGCCTATACCTAGCTTACAAAAAACCAGCCAAGTGTGTGCGGGGCCAAGTCTTATTTCCAGTCAAAGGATTATATCCCTCACGGGGGAACAACTAAGGATTTTTCCCGCTGTCCCCCAGTATGTTCACTCGAAAAAAAACACAGGGGACAGTGGGAATAAATATTTCCGTTCTCCCACGTTACAAATTATAATTATAAAATGAATGACTGATTTACGAGTATTTTTATTCAAATGATATTTTGGATGAGTAATAATTATTTATAAAAAAATAATTATAATATTGAACAAAATGAACTCATATATTTTTTAACTGACAGTTTATTATTTTTTTAGTGCTCTGATTACGATAAAACTTAGGTTAGTGGACTATTTCATTAAAAAAACAACATTTATTTTTCTATGAGTTAATGGGTTTGATGAAACTCAGTTAAGAGCACTATTTTGCCAAGGAAACAATGAGGCAATGTTAAAAATAAAATAAAATCCAAGAATCTTAGTTTTTATGACAAAATAGAACCTCTAATAAATATAAGTAAGTAAGTAACTAAGTAACACTTTATTGCATAACACATAAGGAAATAAGGAAATATTGTCACACTTTCTAAATTCTTTCAAAATTCTAAAATACTTAATGAATTTCTAAAGAGATATCGTTAGCTTTGCCGTGACAAATCAAAACTACAACGTGTCAACGTCTTAGCAAAATAACGTAAAACCTCTCGTGTGGTAATAATCGGCCCATGAAACTGAACAACTTTCGTTCCAAAACTTTTTTAAACTCGTATTTTTTTCAAACAAGGTGATCAGCTGATCGAGTTAATTTGTATGAAAGTTTAAAAACATTTTTCGACGGTACTTAGGTGTCACGTGGGATCGATCTCTGACATAAAGAGAGAACTGCCGCAAGCTTAAGAGTAAAGTTGGTGCCCGGAACAACATCCTGAGACGCCTTACCACTACCCACTGGGGAGCCAGCGCACGCGTTCTTCGAACGAGTTGTCTTGCTCTCGCTTACGCAGCAGGCGAATATTCGAGTCCAGTTTGGGCTTGTTTAGCCCATGCGAGAAATGTGGACACGGCTCTCCACGAATCATGACGTATAGTCACGGGCACCCTGAAACCGACACCACTGAGAAAGCTTTACTCCATGGCAGGAATTGTTCCACCCAGCGTGAGACGTGAGGTCGCTTGCGATATTGAAAGAGCGAAACAGTCTCAAGACAGCAGGCACCTCTTTTACAGCACAACCCTCCTCTTGCCTGTCTCAAGAGTCGCCGCAGCTTCCTCAAGAACTCCATACCCATCTAAAAAGACCCACTTTTAGCACGTAAACATCATCCTATCGGATCCTCGTTTTAACACATTATTACAATTTTTACGAACGAACACGTTATATTTTTATCACTAGCGAATCGCGATGCACAGGACTGTCCATACTAGGCAGTGATGGCAGGGTCACCATGCATGAGGTATGGAGACACAGGAGCGTGTCAGAATGAAAGACGTGTTGTGCGTCAGACAAACGTATTGACTACAAGCTACTTAGATGCTAAATTATATCTATCTAGATGTGGTTGAAGTGAGTCATACATATACTACTGTTGGCTGAATAAAATACATTTTTTGCCTAGTGACAAGCAAAAAATATAGGTATGAAGTTAGCTGTCATCGTATGTCATCAAATGTGTTTTAGTGATGCCAGACCAAGCGCCCCAATAATTTCAATGGTAAACACAAATAGTCGATGCTTTATCAATAAAATTTCGCGGCGTGGGCAGTCTGATATAATACTAAAGTAAAAGTTTTACAATTAAATATATTTAAATAGCAGATCAAGCTTTACACGTGGCGCAAGATTCTGTGCCATAATCAAAGATGAATTTTGTGTAATTTTTTTATATATCTCGTTTGTCAAGGCAGAGAATCAGCCGTATATCAAATCAAATAAAAATATTTTATTCAAATTAAGATTTTTATGAATCATTTTTCGACGTCAAAGCTACCATGGATGGCACGGCTACAGGTTACTTTCTGGAGGGCATTTGGAAATTAAATGATTTTATAAAAAAATAAACAACCGTGTATTTTGAGCAAAAAAAAAATGCAAAATATATTTAGGAACCAACCTTATATCTCGAAATGGTTTTGCATTTAGCATACTTTGCATACCCAATTTTATTGACAAAACAGAAACTTTTGATCTTGATTTGAACCAAATATTTGATATAAGATTTCTTTGGTACCAATTACTCATCAATAATGACAGTGAAAGAAAAAAATAATTGATGTGTTGAAGTAACGTGTGTGTGATAAAAATATTATAAAGACATTTATAGTGATCATCCTGTTTAATCTAACACAAAGAAAAAAATAGACACGATGAAAACATTATGTATTTCCGGAAACATTCACAATATTGATCGTATCAGAAATAAGTAGATACGTATCGATCGTATTGTAAATCGTAAATAAACATCACATTTTTCTTTTTTTGCATCCAATTAATAAATTGACTTCAGTTTGGAAACAATGAAATAAAAAATACTCGAAAATCTGTAGGTATTTTATAAATAAATTAAAGTGGTGACAACGGGAATTATTTTCCCCTTGTCCCCTATATAATTTTGAAGTGAAGATACTGGAAGACAACAACTACTGAACGGATTGGTATGAAAGAAATTTGGAATAAAGTTAGTTTATACCCTGGAACACATATGACACTTACATAGGATACTTTTTACGGGAAAAGGCTTATTCCCACGGGAAAATCTTACACAACGCGAGCGTAGCCGCGGGCGGACCGTATTATAGTAATTCAAATTATACTTACTATTACAATGTCAAAATGTCTGGAATCTTGAAATACTAAATCTTTTATTTTTAGGTGAAATTATAATCATTACTACCCTACACTCCACTACACTAAAGACTAATTAAAATAAAATAAAAAATATATACTCAAAGAGCGAATTATACATAGTAATATACAATTGCGCGATTACATCAAATTAAACAAATATAATATTTTATCATTGTCGCAGAGGTCATAACCCGCCTCGATGTTTTAGAGCGGGGTCAGTGCGGGGCGGCGCGGGGAGCGGCTGGACGACGCGGGGCGCTGCCCGCGCCGTCTACCTTTAGACACACCTCTTGCGCAACAATTTTTTTTCGGCGTAG
This sequence comes from Carpatolechia fugitivella, assembly GCA_951230895.1. Taxonomy (NCBI): domain Eukaryota; kingdom Metazoa; phylum Arthropoda; class Insecta; order Lepidoptera; family Gelechiidae; genus Carpatolechia; species Carpatolechia fugitivella. Next base: position 9,794,762 of record OX579658.1, read on the forward strand.
CGCCTTAATTCGAGCAAAATATTTAGCGGACGCCATGTTGCGTCATTTGTCATAGATGAAACAATTAAGATGTGACATTTGGGTGTGTAACAAGAGTAGATCATAATAATATCTTTTACAGTGGAAAATTATAATCTTACACATTATTTAGTAATAAAATTAGTAGTAAATCAAGAAAGATGAAAGTTTTTTTTAATTGATCGTTTTCATTGATTGATTGTTTGTACAAGTAGATATTATTTATTTATTACGAGATATTTTGTAACATTGTATTACTTCAAGGTGTATTGAATAGGCAGAATATAAACAAAGTGTTGCGTCTATGACGGTGACATCACATCTATGACTTATTAGCCGGCCCCCGCGCGCCCCGCACTGCCGCGCTTGTTGCACAGATTTTGTAGGCAGCGTCTTTTCTAGTACGTAGTACATTATACTTCAATGAATACATTGAAATTTCTAGACTAAAGTTACTTTGCTGGCCTAGGCCGTTTGAGGGCACATTCCTGGCCGCTGTTTTGTATGGGGCAATGTTTCGTCCAAAAATGAGTCACTCACTTCGCGTATTGTTTTTTGGCAGTAATGATCATATTTTCGAGCGTGTCGGAGAAATGGTACATTACGATACAAGGATCGTAGGTGGCAAATTAAAAACGAGCCGACTTGAGTTTGTTATAAAACCAAAGATCCATGTGTTGTACGACGTTTTTCAGTACACTTGTGAGAAAACTGATACTAAATAATTAATTTCAAATGGTTAAGATACGTACGTAGTACCCTACAAAAGCTGTGAAACTAACTTTTATTATATCGCGCGCAGTTTGAGTATCCTTACTATTCACATTTATCATTAATCAACACTTAATCACTTATAAAACAACATTAATGTAAAATAATTAAATGAAAATCTTACAAAATTGGCGCCAACTACAAAACGATAGTATTTTTTTTTATAAATATAATAATTACGGAGAAAAGGCTCTGGCGGACATTCAGCCTCTACGAATTGATTCTTTGTTAAATCGATATAATTTTATTGTTATAATTAAAATATTACTGGCTGATAATATTTTTGATACAATATGTTGAAATAAAAAAATATAAAATACTTTTCTCTTTGTATGAATCGATTTAAATATTTTTATTGTCAAAATAATCCTGGCTGAATAATAATTTTAAAGACCGTATAAATTAAAAAAAAAAAAAAACGCACTAGTGCGGTAAAACGCATTTACTGCACAGTTTACTGCCTTCGTGAGTTCAATTTTGGAGCAAGGTGTATTGAAAAACAATTAACTGAAAATTTTACAAACTTGGCGCCAACTACAAAACGATAATAACCTCTACGAATCGATTCTTTGTTAAATTGGGATAACTTATTTTTTAATAATTATCACATTACTGGCTGGCTGATAATACAGCTTGGTAAAAAAGAGTTTGGAAAAACAGAGGGCGCTTTTATCGCACTTGTGGCCACCTCGTAGTCAAATAGGAAAGGAAAAATTACTTATTTATAAAATATTGTAAAATTAACGAATAAGAATCAACATGACATACAAATGGGATAATTAAAAGCAACCCAGCATGAATGGTAGCAAACTAAATGTTTCCTGTTGTTCCACCTGTCACCGCACCAAACTGTAACTCAAAGGCCTCGTCTAAACCTGCCTTTAGCGTTTACTCGCACGAGCGTGAAGTGCTGTTATAGATCCCATGACGTTAAAAAGAACGCTGTATGAAGTGGAGGAGATGTGCTTAAAATGCGTACAGTGTTATTCACCTATCGTTTCATTAACAAAAACATTACGTCGTCTTCGTCCAGCGTTCTTTTTACAGGATCTATATAATTGATTGCGTATGTTCAGGCAAGAGGAGCGCGCAATGGTGCGGCGGCCCGAGGCGCTGAGCGTGTCGCGCGCGGGCGCCGGCTCCGCGCGCTCGCTACTCGCGCCGCCCCCGCACCCCGCCGCGCCGCGCACGCCGCAGGACGTGCCGCCGGTACGTATAGACTACTTCATCATCACAGGTGCGGATCCAGCTCTCTAATAATCATCTAAAATTTAAAAACACCACAATAGGGAATATGCATGATTTTTTTTATTACTTAAATTAATAATTTACACATTTATAACATAGAAAAAAATATAAATAGGGTTGAAAATAGCCAAATAATTTTTCAAATTGAAATTTAAAACATTGCGTAAATTTGAGCGGTTCAAACGCCACCATTTTGCGCGCGCTTTTGATGACGTCATTAGTTGTGTCCCGTGTTTGTTTACTACTACAGTTTACTATAGCGTTTCCGTTGCTTCATACTTTATTTTCAGTTTTAATTGCTATAAAAACATGGAAGAAAAACTTCCCTACAAGTATTGTATGGTACCGAAGTGCAAAAACACTACTATTAGTACACCCGATAAAGTGTTTTTCCGTATTCCACGCGATGCGAAAATACGAAAAAATTGGTGTAAGATGATGAGAAAAGATAATGCATCTCCATTATCGGTTGTATTTTGTTGTGAAGATCATTTTAACGTAAGTATATTTATGTACAGCTTAGTGTGAATTGGCTAGTAAGATTCTCGTTCAGATCTGAAACAAACAAGCACTTAAATAGGTACGGAAAGAAAATTGTTAATATCTTATATTTACAAAAAGTATATAAACATATCATATTTGAGTGAGCTTCAATAATATACGTGTACATACGTGTAATTATAATCATATCGACGTAATTTAGGAGTGAACAATTTTAATGACAAATGGTTATTTTTAGGTTATGTTTTGTTGTAAGTATTATTAAAACGTGATTAAAACTTTTATGAATAAAAATCTATGTTATAGACTAAAATATACCATGTAACATAATAATTACCTTGCAGTTTTCACTCCTTTGATCTCTGCGCTCGTAAAATCGAGATTTGATGCAAAATAATATACTGACATCATAAATGTATCTATTTTCGATAGATTATCTGATTGTGCTTTGACAAAACCAGTTTCAGTCATCATCATAGATTGACTACAAATATACAACGTGTTACAAAAAATACCAAAAAAGGAATATTTTTATCAAAGGCATTTAATTAAAGTTTTCCCATCTCTAGTGATCAGCTGTGTCATAGAATATTCGGACCAGATATGTAATTTTAGGTCAATGTGCCTATTTTTACCGCTATGGTTAAAAATGTTTACGTACTACTTGTACCATAACATTCACATTAGAACAATTAATTCCAAAATGAAAAAACCACAAATAAATAAAAAAAGCTTTGTTAAATTATTATTATATTTTAGTTTTGCTTGGTTAAGTCAGGTATTTTATTTTGTTTTATTTTTTCTTGTAAATGTCGTTGTCGCCTATAATTGGAGCGGCATTTAGCTTGTTACTTACCATGACTGTTATATTTGTTACTTTTTTTAATGTACGCTGTGTTGGTGACCTAATAAATAAATAAATAAAATTATGAAATAATAAATTAATGAAATGATGAACTAAATATTTCAAAATAATATTTATGTTTGTAAATACGTAAACAAGATAATTAAGGCAAAAAAGAAAATGTTTTCTAACATAAATAGATTCAAGCACATCTCTTTTAAAATTATAGGCACGAATGGTGTACAAATATTTGTCCGTTCTGAGAATCGATAGTCTATATTTTAGATGTCAAATGACACTAGAGATGGGAAAATTTTGATTAAATACCTGTGATGAAGAATATTCTTTTTTTTGGTATTATTTGTAACACGTTGTATATTCACAAGTAATCACTCAGGAATACAGTTTTAAACAATTTTTTTCACAAACACTACTATAACCGCCGATAAATCTATAGGACGTGACTGACCTGACACAACCATTGACGTCACATTTCGTTTCGACCAATGGTGACGCGTTTTGTAAGTTTAAATTTCCCTCCCTTATTTTTCACTTTTTATATAATATTTTCTGGGTTTAAATGATAACTAAATAAAAGAAATACCTTTTAAATAATATAATGTAAAGACAATAAAAAATGTAGAGAAAAATGTTTGAGACAAATTTAAATTTTTTGCATATTCCCTATTTTTCCCTGCCAATAAAATTAGAGCCGGTGTTACTCGGGCTGATGTAAGGATTCTAACGATACCTCACACATCAAAATTTATCCAGGCATTTAGAAGTTATGGTGGAACAAAGAAACGCACATACATACATACTTAATACATACATAAACCCTAAACACATTACCAAGGGCGGATCCAGGATTTTTTTCTGGGGGGGCGAACGGGCAAAAAAATCAACAATAAGTGTTCTAAAGTAGGATTTTTAATTGAACGGAGTAATTTGACATTAGACAGAAAAATAATGTTGCCAGCTCCATAATCTTAGTGATGTTTTCAGTTCAATTCTAACTCAAGTGAGTTGAATCATTCACACTATTAAATATAAAAAAATGCTTGTTACCCCAGCCTATAAACATAGACTTCGTCTACATATCATGCAGTTCGCAATAGTTGGAATCCATCAGAATAGGTGAGTTGGTTTTAGTATTACTGGTAACAACAGTCAGGCTTTTTATGTAGGTAGGTAATAAAAGTAATTAGTGTTTTTTAAATATTTCTAAGAGATAACTTGCAGCTGCGACACAAACGAATGACTCATCCATACAACTAATTTCCTATTGGATGACGGGAGAAGCGTCTATTTTTTTATTATTATTACTTTCCTATTGTTCGTCATTCGGCTTCTTACCTCCGGTCTGAGTGTTCGAATGTTTCTCTTGCCTTTGCATTTCATCGTTGAACTTTTCGTTAAGTTTTTTGTTAAGTTTTTGGTGAAGTTTTGTTTTGTTTTTGTTATTTCGTTGTTGTTTATAAAACTGTTATGGATCCTGGCCCAGGGACCTCAAGTAATGACAATTTCATGTCTCCGAGAAAAAAGAGACCAAAGCGTGCTTTAAGTATGACTGAAAAAGTCATGGTGCGCAATGCTTATAAGTACGTAGTCCAAGAGCAATCTTCTCTGTTGGAATCTCCAAATATTCAAAACTGTGCTATTAAAACTGCTGAAATACTGGGAATCACTGCAAGCACTGTATTCAAGGTTCTTAAAGAATATAAAGAAAACAAAGAATTTAAAGCACCTGAAAAATCTGGACCGAAGAAAACATTCAAAGATAAATTGGACGATTTTACGTTTTCTGCAATAAGAAAAAAGGTGCACGAGTTTTATTCTAAAAAATGAAGCTCCTACCATTAAAAAGGTGAGAAATTAGTTACTTTTAACACACTAGAAGCTAAAAGACGTCCACTGCCATGGAATGGGTCAGAAGAATTATTTTGTATTTATTATAGTAACTGTCTCTTTTAATACATGTTATATTTTATTAGTGGTACTATTTTCTTTTTTAGGTTCTGAAAAGCGTCAATGATGACGAATGTCTACCAAACTTTTCCTGGAGTGTAATGAGAAAAATACTGAAATATCTAAATTTTAAATTTGTTACTAAATCGAGAAGAAGTGTTCTTATTGACAGAGAAGACATCGTGCTTTGGCGCCAAAAATACTTACATCAAATAAAAGAATACAGAAAACAGGGAAAATACGTTTATTACCAAGATGAGACCTGGCTGAACGAAGGTACGAATACTAATCAATATGTCATGAAAGTAAATGCAAATGTCGTTGCTTATCTATGATATTAAATTACTATTCTTTCTTCCTCAGGGCATACTACGAAAAAGGGCTGGGTTGACACTACCATTACTTCATCACGGCAAGCATTTATAGAAGGTTTGACCACAGGCCTGAAATCTCCGTCAGGAAAAGGCAAAAGACTTATAATTAGCCATATCGGGGGAGAAGAAGGTTTTATAGAAGACGGTTTAATGCTGTTTGAAGCGAAAAAGGGATCCGAAGACTATCACAAAGAGATGAATGCTGAATGCTTTGAGAACTGGTTCCGCGGGCTTTTACCAAAATTGAAAAGAGATTCGGTTGTGATAATTGATAATGCACCCTACCACTCCCGGAAGATTGAAACTTTGCCAACGATGTCATGGACCAAGTCAAAAATACAACAGTGGCTTTCTGGTAAAGATATACAATATGAAGAAAAAATTATTAAAGCTACTCTCCTTGACATTGTAAAGCAGCATAAAGATCGGTTCTGCGTCAAGTACGCTGTGGACGAGATGGCAAAAGAGCAGGGTATCACAATATTGCGACTGCCCCCTTATCACTGCGAGCTCAACCCTATCGAGATGGTTTGGGCTCAGGCAAAGGGGCATGTCGCAAGAAACAATAAAACATTTAAAATGAATGAAGTAAAAACCCTGTTCGAAGAGGCACTCTCCAATATCACTGCAGAGAAGTGGAAGAGCTGCGTGGACCATGTCATAAAAGTTGAGGACGAAATGTGCCATCTCGATCCCCATATCGACAGCATTATCGATAGTTTTATTATTAATGTTACCGAAAGTGATGATGATAGCAATATATCAGAAAGTGAGTAAAATTATTTTCATACACATAACATGCATTTTCATTGTACCAAAATAACTTTTCTAAAATACGAGTAATACACCCTCATAAAGAAGAAAGTTAAAAGCCTTTAAAAATAAAAATAAATATGAATATTTTAATTTAAGGTAGTTGATATATGTTAGCTTAGGGTAAGTCTGAAAAGCAACAGTTATGCTGAGACTCTGCCTTTTCATACCTTTGTAATATTTTTTTGGATGAATAAATGACTTCTATCTATCTATCTATTTAGCTTAAGCATACTTACTTTGACATAGACTTAGTTTTACATAATACAAATAAAAAAATGTTTTATCTCCACACCACAAAACTAAGTATGTACATTTCAGCACAGGAGATACAATTTTTGTGGAGGGCTGTTGCCTAAACTAAGTTTAAACCTGTGTTATAGGACATTAGTCCTTCCCCCAGGAGTCCACATTACTTAGTGACCATATCACCAGGGAGCCGTTTCATGAAGCTACAAGTTACAAATTACAAGTACAATTTGATGTACATTGCGTAGACTATGAGGTAAAACGAAAAGGGCTTCCAGTTTTGGCGAATTGGCTACGCAATGAATATCAAATTGTAACTTGTTACTAGTAAATTGTTGCTTCGTGAAACGTGGCCCAGATGAGTGATTGAATCATATCTTTTTAGCACAACACTATATTTTTTTCTCAAAAAAGCGGCAACCCACCATATG
>OX579658.1:9802178-9826170 GCA_951230895.1 Carpatolechia fugitivella
GGTGCTGTTTTCTCATCACCAAAAAATTTAATTTTTAAAGGCATCTACGCTCGAAACATTGTGATCGAATAAAGCTTATTTTTGAAGGTTTAAAGTAGTAGTAGTCGCTATAGCAGGAAAGGCTAGAGTGGCGACCACGCACCGGAAGGCGCTTCGTTGGACGCCCCTCACAAGGTGGTGGTGGGTGTAGTGGTGCTCGCGACACCCTGACTACGTCATGACGCGTATTGCTTGTGTTAGCAATAAGTTAGTATTTAAGCAATTACATAAGTTAGTATAGCTCCCAGCGCCCAGCAACATTTCTCTATGCATCTGACTTCATCTTCTTCTTTTTTATGGCTTTCTTTTTATTCAATATATTACCACTTTCTTCTTTACAGGTTCCTCTTTCCACATCTTCTTAAAGTTTCTTGAATTTCTCTGTTAGTTCTTCTCACTGCATATTTCTTAATTTTTTTCTTTCATTTTGTAGAGACGCAAATACACAACTTTGCAACAGTCACCAGCTCACCATAATTTTATGAATTAAAAACTAGTCCACATTTTTTTTCATTTTTGGTTTTCACATTATTTTTGCGATGCGTCGTCGTCGCGATTTCGCGAAGACACATTTTTGTTAGATTAAAGTTCCAACGAAACAACACACATTTTTTCCACGAACACGTATTTATTTTACTCGCGATGCTCAGCACTGCCCATATTAGGCAGCACTGGCAGGGTCGCCATGCGATATGGGGACCCGGGAGCGTGTCGGAAGTAAAGACGTGTTGTGCGTCAGACGAACGTATATTGACTACTCGCTAATACTTTTTTTTTTTTTTTTTGACAAGGACCTAATGCTTGTGTCGCAAAATCGACGTATCAAGCGTAACCGGACTTTTGGGGGAGCGGAACGCTCTTACCCCTAGTATTATAGCAACAGCCTAAGGGCGACTCGCTAATACTTAGTGCTAACTTATATCTATATGTATGTGGTTGAGGTGAGTCACACACTACATCGCGGCAAACCGCTGAATACGAGCAGTGCAACCCTGGTCATAGTAGAGATCATTTCCAGCAGTGGACGTCTTTCAGCTGAAATTACAATGAAGTGTGTTGTGCACAGGTGGAGGAAGCAGGCGTGGCTCGCTGGGCGGGCGGTGGGTTGGTGGCGCTGTGCGGCCGCCCCCTGCTGCGCCTGCTGGCCGCCGCGCGCCCGCCGCCCTCCGCCCGCCGCCTGCACGGGCTCTGCTAGCAACCGCCCCCAGCGGTCCCCGCAGCGCTACAAGGCGACAGGCGAGGGAAAGATACGTTGACGTGTTTGCACAGCGCTGCCCGTTACGCCTCCTAGTATAAACGTCTGCGTACCGTGTTCGTCTATGACTTTGAGTAGATACATCCCCGCAGCTTCATGACGCGCGAAGTAAGGATTCCGGTGTTTGCAGATCGCCAACCGTTTCATACCCCGCTTCATATAAAAAAAAACTATGTTCTGTGAGCTCGCCTATACGGGAATATAATGCTAGTATGAGCGGTCGTTGAAACGGGTGCAGGAATCTTGAGCTTGTGTATATGCATTTACAGAGTGTGAAAAAGATACTGGCGTATTCAAGGTCAGCGTTTATAACTTGTTGAGTTCTCGTACTATAGGGTCGCGGTTAGTTGGCGCGTTGTCATGCCATCTCGTTCTCACAACCGAGTTATAGACACGCGTTTCATTGGCTTCACGCTCTTATGATGAGCAGAAATACAAGAGAAGAGTCTAAGCAGCATAACATTTTAAAAATATGTGAACGAACATTCTGAAAACATGCGATCAATTTTAAATGCTTTAAAACACGTACTCCGCTGAAAAAATACCACGATGACGACAATCCAATGGGCGGGACCGAGGGCGGGACTAACAGAAACGAAAGCCAAATTCGTGGATTTTGTTTATAGTTAAACTTCCATGGCTTTCTATTTCAGAATGGTTTAGTATTTTTGTTGATTTAGTTGACCGTATTATGGTTGATCGAAGTATACCTTTCCCTTTGTATGTTGCACCGTGTATTAGCGGACTGGACTGTTGTTGTTGAAAAGAGAGAATAATGAAGTTTAGGCACTAGGGTTAGTTAACTGTGATAAACAAAGATATGCTATTTAGGAAATAGACCGCCCTAAATTATTTGTATGATTCAAGACTGTAGCTAATTTCCCGCATTTTATTACTATTCATATTACTTGCAATTTTTTTTACAGTCGATCATAGTTAGTGGCGCCATGAACCTCGATTTGACAAAAAAAAATAATAGTCAGACAATATTGCCACCTTATTAAAAACATTATCATTTTGATTAAATTAATATTGTTACTGTAATATATAGCAGTTTCAAAGACTGTCTGTTATATAGTGTATCATCTATGCCGATGACTGTGAGGTCAGTTCCATACAAATATCGACCCTTGGCCCGTCTCTTCTTTTCTGCTTTCTCTCGAGTTATCGTGGAGCGTAAAGCCTTTCGGAGATGAATTGTCATGATAATCTACCTGTCTTGAAGCTGATACAAGTTTTTTCAAATATTTGACATCAGTACGGAGGTGCGTTATACTTATATGTAATGCGTACTAACCTTGAAGAAGCCGCGCCCAGCAGAAAGAGGTACCTCATATGAAAACTTGACAGTACATGAGTCCCTTTCTCTGCTTGTCGCACTTGCATCAACATTGAACGTACCAGCGACCTAAAATATGTTGTACCTAATATCACACCACGCTATCGGACATCATCAGTGATCTTGTGATGATGGAAGATAGACGATTTTATTATAATTGATAACTAACTATCCTGTTCTAAGTGTAGAGTGATTGATCCGTTGGGACCCGTTGAGACGTTGCGCCTCGTGCCGCCAAATTATTCTACTGGTAGTTTTTTAGAAGCATTTTTAATGGTGATGGTTCCATGCGTTTTGACTCGACTTAAATCGAATCACTACTTTTTATACAAGTTAAAGCTTGATCAAAAGCACGCCACCTGGCGAAAGGCTTGGTATCTCTCAATCAAATCAAGGGCCAATTGTCTGGGGGCATATAGAATCATACGATATAGAATCAGATATATCTGGCAAGCAATGATACCCTCATGAAGTAAAGATTTCGCTTATCCTGTAGTTGTGTGTCTTTTGATTTCCATGGTATTTTGATATTGTCAGAGTCGTAGCATCGTGCACGGAGCCATTATCCTCCTCTTTAACTCATCGCATTTATGGAACATAGGTATACAGGGTTTATATGAATTCATTTCGCGAGAGTATTCATATGATTCATACATAACATACAGTTTCTAGATTAATTTAACCGATAAACTTTAGAAGCTGACTGGACAAGAAAATATACTTGGCTAGCTACCTAATCTACCTATTTAAATTTTATGTGTTCGACTCTAGCCTCTTCAACTAGATAAAGTAGAAAATATTTGTTTATGATTCATCAATGTTGTTTTGTTTTAGTACCTATACATTTTTAAGTGGTAAAGATATGACTTTTCTGGTGTGCTAATAAATGTAGTAAAAATCAATAGTTAGTAGGTGTTAACATTACACAGTTTCAAAAATTGAGAACAAATTGGGACTTCCAGGTTAAGTCTCATGAAATTACAAGTTACAATTTTAAAATGTCTTACAATTGATCGCATTGTTTGCGTCTCCGATTTGATAAATCTTTTTTTTAACCTATTTTGTGTCCCACAGCTGGGCAAAGGCATCTCCTCTATCATATGCCTAGTCTTCGATGTAAGCGTCCAAGTGGTCCCGCCGACGTCCCCTTTGGGAGTGCGCGCGCGCGACATGAGCCGCCCAGTTCCACTTCAGCTTCGCTGTTTTTAAACCAACAACGTCTTTTATGCCTGTTTTTGAGCGTAGGGTCGTGTTCCTTGTTCGGTCAATTCTTTTCTTTCACACATAGCATGCTACGGTCCATGGCCCGTTGGCAAGCCTTGAGTGTGGACTTCTGCGACTCTGTCAATGACCATGTCTGTGCACCATAGGTCAAGATGGGCAGGATACACATGTCGACGAGCTTGCGCTTGAGTGACATTGGAAGGTTGCCCTTCATTAGCTCCTTCATGGACCAGTAGCTCTCCCAGGCGTTTTGGATACGTCTTTCGACCTCTTTGTCCTGCCTGTTTTCGAAGGGTGCTGTCTGGCCCAAGTAAGTATACTCATCTACATAATGTATTACCTGCCCATCCACTTCTATCCTACGTCTCGTGTTGTTTGACATAATCGGAGTCTGAGTCATATATTAAACAAAATTGTAACTTGTTGGTTGGTGTTGTGTTAATGTGAGCTGTGTGAATGTATGTATTCTAAATTCCTAATCAATAATGACGTTCCTCTGAGCCCTAGGCCAAGATATAGATATTTAGAGAAATGTATTTCATCAGCATCTTTGCTCGCCAACTATTAATAAGACGTTGACGTCTATACATACATATATAAAGTTGCAATTCGCGTTTGGAGTGCAGGCAGGGCCTTACGTGGAGATATAAGCTATACGACAAGTTTGTTTATTATATACTTTACTTAAGCCTACAGTTCTATTTTAGAAAAAAAAAAAAACATTAATACTAATTTATTTAGTCAACTGTCCTTCATTACACCTACAGTAAACGGACCTCTGCGCTCTTCAGACGCGAATTATAGCTTAAATCAAATCAACAGCTCATTATACGTCCCCACCGAGGGGCTCGAGCCTACCCTGAATTAGGGCGATTCCCAGTGCGGGTTGGTCGGATTCACACATAACCTTTGAATTTCTTCGCAGGAGTGTGCAGGTTTCATCACGATGTTTTCCTTCATCGTAAGAGCGTCGAATAAACGTACATATGAATTCGAAATTCGTATCGTTTCGTACGTGGTGGGGATCGAACCCGCGTCTCCCGGTCGGGAGGCAGCGGCCCTAGCCACTAGACCACCGACGCTCTCATGTAATTTTAGCATGTATGTAAGTAATTAGGCCAGTTTATCTCCTTCCTTCAGGCATGTACGTTTACCATGCATATAAAATGTTAGTTTTGCTGTGTTGAAATGCAGTTGAATGTTAATCTATTCCCTAATGTTGTCGAATACATGCATCACTGTTTGATGTGGCGATTTTATATGATTTGTAAATTGTACGCAAATTCAAAATGGGAATGTTAAGAGATAAATAAATAAATGTTGTGTATCAAATTTTCTATGTACATATATTTAAATTGTTGTAAATAAATAGTTTATCTCAAATACACAGGTTGGTTTTTTGAATTTTTAGTTATAAATTATTATGGATTTGTATGATGTATATTATCTGGGTTGATTACCTACTTATACACCGTTTTAGATTGTTTGTTGCACTCTTGGTGCTTTGGTTTGGCAATAAAATAACAAGACCAAAGATTTGTAAATTATGTATGAAGTATTTAACCATATATTTTTTGATGTTTGGTGCCAATCTTAGTTTAAATTATATTTATATCTGTTCCACCTACACCCTATCATGCTATTAAGCATATTATAATCCCTCCGCTGCACTGCATGGTACAGTGTTAACCTATATATTATTATTATATATTTTATTGGTGCTTGTTATTTTTATATTGCATAATTAACAAGTTTTCTCTTAAATGTTCTATACATATATTATGCTTATTTTTGCTAATACATAAATAGCAATATGATTGTCGACCAACAATGATATTCAGCTGTTTTTGTGATATGATATCGTCTTTTAAGCCCAGGTTACATGTAATATACCTACTTAGGATAAATAAATAATCTATATTTACTTGGCAAGGTCTAGCTGAAGCTACATTTTATTCATAGACTGTCACTGAAATAAATCTATTATCATCATCATCATTATAATATAGTGTTTGACTTGGATGTGACTTAGGACTCCATTTGGTATGTGCCTGTTCGTCCATAATATTGATTGTTTCAATTATCTTATGAAGGCACGGGTTAATTGATGGGCTAAATGACCTACCAGTGGTAGGCTACAACCCTTGTTATCCATTGACGGCCCTTCCCAAACTCTGGGTGATAATAACAGCAGTGCAATATTATAGGTAAATCTGAGCTTTGTAATTTGTACATTTATATTTGTAAGATGAAAGTACATCCGATCATAGAGGATAGCTTATAGCATTTTAACTGATATTCTAATAACTATGTACCTGGTAGCCATCTGTATTTGGCGTTAAATTAAGCTTGTGCAAGTTGTCCAGAACTTGTGAACACCTGTATGTTTAAAAACAAGTTTTGTATACCTGATTTCAGATTTTTTAACAAATACTTGCCAAGATACCTCTAGAACAGAAATTATGGTTTAGAAATAGTATTGTGTGTATTTCTATTAATATATTTATGTATGTACTTTCTAGTGTCAGGTTTTTACGGACAAATACACAGATCATCTGTGGACAAAAGTATGTAGCATTAATACTACTTGCATATTTTTTTAAGTTTGATGTGTCTCAAATAAATGTAAAATGTTCTAAATTGTGTTTTAGTTTTTATCTTTTCTTTAAAGCTATTAGTTTGGCTTAGTTAGGTACACAAAGAAAAATAAAATATGGTGTATGACAGTATTATTTGATTTATTTACCTTTGCTAGTTATACATTGGTAAAAATATTAATGCTATGAAACAATTTGACTTAGCATTTGGTTTGTAACAATAATTCATGCGTAGTGGTTAAAGGGAGCTAATGAATGGGCAGGGGGAGGAAGGTCGGTGCGTGCTGGAGGGGACAGCCCGCCCCCCCCGCGCACCGCCCGCCTCCCCGCTGCTGCATTATATGCATTGTTCGTGTTTGAAAGAAATTGCGAAGCTTTATAAAGAACCAGTATTCTTATGTGCCTAAGAAATAAAGATTTCCTAAAATATTTTACACTTGTAACTATAAAGAAAAATTAAGCAAATTTCTCTCACATTAATTCAGTATAAGATTATCAATTTCATACAAATAAGAATTTTAACCCATATGTAATAGTTTAAAAATAAATATGCACATTATCATAAACAACTGGTGAGCAGATGTTTGTCAGAGAATGCATGTGGATGCAATATTATCATTACAGTTGTATATAAGTAATGTGCATGGGATCACTTACCTAAACTCAAGTTGTTGGTAAAACTAGCCTTAATTATACCAAAAGCAAGTTTAACTTTTTTAAAGGCCACAATAATTTAGGTAATATGATAAATAAATGGGTGTTACCCTCTAATTGGGTATCGAGAGTTGTTATAAATGATCCTTACAAATTACAATCACCCAATCTACTAAGATGCTAAACAAACAGGATGCTGCAGGATAGACTTAACAAGACTGAGTAAATAAATGCATCTGACATAAAACACAAAACACCAACCATGAAATATAATCAAATAGTATCCCTAACTACCTAATATTGTTGTACATAAAAATAGGTGGAAAATATACTTAGTAGACAATTGTACTAAGTACTGCAAGCAGTGAATTGAGGTGAGTAGATTGGGGTGTGTTGAGACATTTTCAGTGAGAGAGGACCTAGAAAGTGCTTCCCTCTGGTGGCTGCGAAAGCTTCATGTTCTCCTTGAGTGTCATGAGACGCCTCAGTTCCTGCAGGACTGTCTTGATTGTGTAGTCACGCTGCCATCTAGCAAGGATCGGGACTTGCCTGTTATCCACCTATTATAAATTAAGAGTTAGGGTCAGTCAGGTCATTTAATCTTGTGTTGTACCATAATGTATAACTCAGAGGATAAGTATGTTATCTTCAAAATGACAGAATGAATGGCTTCTATAAGAGCTAAATTTCATTAATAGGTAAGACTTTGCAACCTTAAACTGATGGTAATGATGATATTAAATTAATTAGAGCCGCAATTGATCTATCACCAGCTTTATAAAATAACATTGTTAATTTCATATTGGTTAATTATATATGGAGCTCAGTGATGCTTTTCAAGAAGCCTAATGAAGCTTTTTTAATGAGATAAACACCTAAGACCACTTACAAGTCCAGTCTGGCTGTTCACACAGTTCATGTTGATCCTAGAGATAAATCTAGCAGTAGGAGGTTCATCGGGATATCGAGTGCCACACTCAACTTTAAGTGAATACATCCTATTTTCGTATGGAGTCTGAAAATAAAAGAATAGGTACAAGTTAGTTTATTGTATTGAAAGTAACAAAGACCTAAGAAAAGTAATTTAGGAGAATTATTGTACTAACCCTAGGGGGGCCAATGATCATGCCAGTCCAATGAGTGAGGGTCATGTCATCATCACTCTCGAGGCCCCAAGATATAGTGCCATCTCCCACTCCCTTTTGGCCTTGCTCAAGTTCTTCTAGAAGACGAAAGTTCCGCGGCACAACTGTAGGAACAAAGTAATTAGCATTGCAGATCATAATTCTATTAATATTAGAGCACCAAAGGCAATGGACGATTGCTTAGTTAAATTGTGAATTATGCTATACAAATAAATCAAAATCTCACCAACGCCTGATGACGGATTCGCCATGATCAGTTTCACCGGCGCGCACTACCTAAAAACGACTTTGTTCAAGGTTCTAGAAAGTCGGCATTTAATGCACAAATTAAATGCAGGAATTTATTAATTCACTAGTTATGTACGAATACTTGAGACAAAGCAAAATATTTCCATTTATTTCGTAAAATTATTACTCAAGAAAGGAGTAGGTTAGCAATTTTTCTTGCTGACTTTGACAAATGTCATCGAATCTATAGTCTATGGAAAATGTTTCTTGTTTATGATTATGCCAAAACCCAAGCTTTAATCTTTACAATGGCCCATTTCTCGAAAGTGGATTGAGGGTGTATTCCGAATCAGATTTCACGGCTCAAAGTACTGACAGCGATTACTCGCGTACCGATTCAGAAATCACGATAATACGGCTCATGAGCGAAATCAAAACGGAACGGCGTTTGAGCGCGCTGAAACTGCTTATAACTCAGTCTTGCCAGATGTTGATTATGTTAGATATAGAAACTCATTATATTCACTAAGTTCCTTTGTAACTGTTTTTTTACTGTCATCTTATCTGTCTTCCAAACACAGACGAAAGTATTTTTCTCAAAAATAAAATAATTATAATTTGTGTAAAAATGGTGTTTTATGTCCTCTGAAATATTATAATATGAACATCACCATTAACCAAGATCTACTGAGCATTATGCTACTATACAGTTTACCATCATCTTATGAAAATTTTCGAATCGCAATAGAATCTAGGGATGAATTACCTGAACCAAATGCTTTAAAAGTAAAAATAATTGAATAAGCCCACGCCAGAAATAAAAACACCAGAGACGAAGAGAAACAAGACGAAGCTATGTATAGCAAAAATTACAGAAAGCCTTCTTATTCTAGAAAACCCGAAAATATGCAACAAAGTTATAATAATAAAGGGTATGAACGGAATCAATATTCATAAATCACTTGTGAAAGATGCCAAAAAAGAGGACACCTCGCAAAAAACTGCCGCTCTAGACTACCAAATAATTTTACATCGAAATATACACAAGAAATATGCATGTAAAATACGGAAATGCCTGAGCGAAACAACACATTGTGTTTAGACAGCGGATGCACCTCTCATATGTGTTTTCAGAAAGAAAAATTCACAGATTTTCAAGAAATAGATAGCAAACTCAAATTAGCATCAGAAGGTACTACCACCGATGTAAACGGCAAAGGAAATGTATTAATCCAAGTAAATAATGGAACAACTAACTTCAATTTTGGAAATACACTATATGTTCCACGCCTTGCACATAATCTGATATCTGTTAAAAAACTTACTAAAAGCAATATGACAGTCCTATTAAAAGAAAATGTGGCAAAAATAAAGAAAAGTGGTCAATTTGTAAGTAGTGGTCAACTGCACAAAAGAAAAGTGATGGTCTATATTATGTAGATGAAAATATTACCAATACTACAAATTATATCAATGCCAACAGCGAAATAGAAAAACGGCACAAAAAGTTGGGACACCTTAATGAAGGACAATTAAAAATAGCACAAAAATATGAGAAAATGAAGGGACTTGAATTCAAACAAAATTATAAATTGAATGAATGCGAAACTTGCATACAAGGAAAGATGTCACGTCTACCATTTCCTACAAAATAATGAGCCAAGAACAAGTGAACTCTTAGAGATTGTTCATTCAGACGTTTGTGGACCCGTACAAACAGAATCATGGGGTGGCTCAAAGTACTTCGTTACATTTATTGACGACTATTCAAGATATTGTCGTATTTATTGCATTCGACAAAAAAGTGAAGTATTAAACAGATTTAAAGAATATAAAAAGGAAGTAGAAAATTTCACTAAGACTAAAATACAATGTTTGCAGTCAGATAATGGCGGAGAATATATTAAGAAAGCATTCAACGATTACTTAAAGAACAACGGCATTAGAAGACGTTTATCAGCTCCACATACACCACAGCAAAATGGACCCGCTGAACAAAAAAATAGATCTCTTCTTGAGAAAGCAAGGTGTATGATGATCGAAGCAAACATGCCTGAACAGTATTGGGCTGAAGCCGTGTTTACAGCTAACTATCTATAGCTGGAGTATTCATTGGTTACTCTGAAAACAGCAAAGCTTACAGAATCTATATACCTCATCAAAAAAAAGTTGTTACAAGCAGAGACGTTAAAATTCTGGAAAATATCATGTACTGTGAAAGTAAAACAAGTCAACCTGCTACAAACAAAAAGGAGAAGGAAATCACTATTATATTTGACGAAGATAAAGATGAAACTGTCAATGAAAAACAAATTCCAACTGAATCAGAGATTCAAAATACAGATGTGAATGAAAGAGAATCTGATATTGATAATGAAGAATATTATGAAGTCGCAAATAATGATGAATCTGAGCAATCAGAAAATCACTCAGAAGTGGAAACACTTGAAACAGAAAATGAAGATAATGAATTACCAAAACGTATCAGAAAATCGCCCAAATGGCATGAAGATTATGAACTCAATTGTATAAATGATGAAAAAGATAATGATGAAGAATGGCACGATGCGATAATGAGTGAAATTAGATCACATTTAAAAAATGAAACATGGAGAATCACGAAACGCAATTATGACAGAAACATGATTGACAGCAAAATGATTTTAAGAAACAAATATAATGCCAAAGGTGAATTAGAAAGAAAGAGAGCAAGACTGGTCGCACGTGGATTTACCCAAGAGTATGGTGTAGACTATAACGAAACTTTTGCACCAGCTACAAAACTAAGCACAATAAGACTAATGATTGCTTATGCAGCAGAACATAACATGGATCTATGTCAACTAGACATGTGCACAGCATACTTGAACGGCACAATAGATGAAGACATACAAATGAAAATTCCGAAGAATTTAGAAAAATATCTTTCGATGATTATAGATGAAGGGAAAGATAAAAACATCTTACAAAAAGCTCAACAAATGCTAAAAGATATCAAAAAATATAAAAAAGACTCCGTTTGTAAAATGAACAAGGCACTATAATGGTCTTAAACAATCTGGAAGACAATGGTATATTAAGTTACATGAAGAATTTATAAAGATGGGTTTCAAAACTACATCAGAACCATGCCTATAATATATCCTAGAGAAAGGGGGAGATAAAGTAATACTCAATCTTTACGTTGACGACATTATAATAGCATATTCTAGCAAAAAACTATACGATATTATCAAAAGGAAAATAGAAGAAGTCTTTGAATTAAGAGACATGGGCAAACTTCATTATTGCCTAGGAATCAACTTTACCCATGTAGGGGGAGAAATACATAATGTCTCAAGAAAAATATATTGATAATATTTTAGAAAAGTTCAAACTTTCAGACTGTAATCCTGTTGGAACGCCTATGGAGCCAAATTTAAAATTAGAAAAGGCTACAGAAAATGATCAAACGATGCTATATCAAAATTTAATCGGATTTTTGATGTACGCGTGGCGATTGCAACCAGGCCAGATATAATATTTGCTGTGAGCTATCTTAGCCAATTTTACACTTGACAGCATGCAACTCACTGGCTAGCAGCAAAAAGGGTACTGAGATACCTGAAAGGATCCAGAGATATAAAACACCGATTCAGAAAAACAGCAGCAGTAAGAAAATAACAGTAAGAACTCCAAACACATTGCAATAAAAGAACACTTTATAAGAGAATGTGTACAAGTTAACAAAATAATCGTTAAGTATAAAGATACACGCAATATACAAGCAGATATTTTTACAAAAGCTTTACCAAAACCCAGGCATACTGAACTACGCCGGAAAATCGGCTTACAGTAAATTTCTGGAGATATTATGAACAAATAAACTTCGTGAGGGGGAGTGTTAGATACTATATTAGGAGGGACGTAGGCGACAGAAAATGAGACGAGGATATTAGCGAAACATCTGTATTGTTCAGTGTCCAAATATAGAATGAATACAAATAATGAATTAAAGTAAATGTAGATTATTATTGCAAATCAAGCAATACGCAACATATTTAGCAGTCAATAACATTATGCTGCAGTCTAAGTATTAATGTAGTCTTTACACTTCATCCCTGGGGTTCTGGAAAAAAAAATGTGTTGCATGCTACTTGATAAAATACATTTTTTTTACTTATAATATTACTTTACTAATTATAATTAATTTATAAACAACTTAGTATTATTTTTATGTGTTATATAAACCTTATCACCTTTCAAAATTTTTACATTGGTGTTTTAATTTTCTATAACTTTATATGGACCTAGATAAATACTATTTAACTTATTTCCTACTTGGTTTTTAACAGTATTAAATCACCTTTCTTATATTCTACAGAATTTGCCTTGTTATCATATTTTACCTTTCTACAAACTTTTTCATGCAACAAATTTTCTCTGGCATCTTCATTTGCTTTTTGTAGTCTATATTTCAATTGCAAAGGGTATACGTCTGGATCATATAATGGTTCTATACCGCTATTTTGTATATTACTTGGTAAATTACACACTTTTCCAAATACCAACTCAAATGGAGTGTATTGTGTCTGAGTATGAACCGTGGTGTTGTAGGAAAAACACCAATAGGGTAGCCAATAGTAGCCATGAGCTCCAATCGGTCATGTTGTTGCTACACTGTATTCTAAGAAAAGCTCCTAAACTTTTATGCGTATTTTCCAACGCTCCCAGAGTCTCATGGTGATACGCTGTCGAGTAAAGTTTAGTGATTTTCAATAAGTCACACACTTCTACCATTACTGAAGACATGAATTCAGTGCCTTGATCAGTAAGTATCTCTTTTGGGATACCGTATCTTAAAATAAAGTTATTTACAAATAAATTAGCAACTGAAACAGTATCCTTCTTCTCGAGAGGATATGCTTCTACATACTTTGTTAAATTGCGTTGTAAAGTTAATATATACTTATAATTATCTACATCTAAGGGGCCCATTAAATCTAAACTAATTCTTTCAAATGCAGTACTAGGAGTAGTCGTTATAACCATTGGCTCTCTAGTATGCCTATTTGAGTGTTTATGTATTTGACAATGCTTACATTTCTTTACAAAGTTTGTAACATCATCAGTCATTCCTGACCAGTAGTAATATTTTTTAATACTGTTAATCGTCCTGTTTACCCCCGCGTGGCCACTGGTGGGTAAAATGTGAAAGTCATTTAATATAACAGTTTTCATATCTCTTTCTGTAACTCGAGTCACATCTTTTATAACAAGTAACTTTGGAAAATCACCTAATTTATTCATTTCACTTAAGAGTCTGTTTATAAACTCTTCATTGTGCTTTGTTTTCATTATAACGAGCTCTTTTATTTTTATTTTCTTGCAAAAACTCTGTAATTCTCTCGCTAACACACTTACGGTCGGAAGCGATCGAGACATTACATAGATGGCCAATTTTTCAGGCACATAAACACAAGTATTATCATCACTACATATTTTATTTATCTTTTCTATCTGTCTCCTAGTAGTCCTATTAGTACATATAAACAACTCTACACTATTGTCAGATCGTTTGAGGAGCTCCACAACTTTAGGTTGATCAGGCCTAGAAGCGGTGAGGTCCTCAGGGGTCGAGTCCGTCACATTTTTACTAGCTAACTTGCGAGCCTTAGCTCGTGTCATGACCGATACTACATGCTCTTGCATTTCTTTTAAATCTTTGGACGTCAAGGTGATACGGCTCAATGCATCTGCAGCTGCGTTGTGCCGTCCCGGAACATAACTAATTTCGAAATCGTATTCTTCTAAATATAGTCTAAATTTAGTCAATCGGCTTGAAGGATCGGTCATGTTAAACAAATATATAAGAGGTCTATGGTCGTTTTTTATTTCGAACCTTCTACCATATAAATACGGTCTAAAATGCCGCACAGCCCAAACAATAGCCAACAACTCTAACTCTGTAACAGGGTATCGAGTTTCAGCAGGTTTCAAACTACGGCTAGCATATGCGACTACTTTCCCGTTGCTATTAGACAAAACGGCGCCTAGGCCTTGCCTTGATGCGTCCGTCTGTAAGACAAAGGTGTTTTTGTCTGAAAAGTCCGGGTAATCTAAAACGATTGGGCTTAGAAGTATATTTTTTAGTTTTTGATATGCCTGTTCACATTCAGTTGACCAATGAAATACCACATTCTTCTTACACAAAGCGTTCAGCGGGTGTGCTATTTCCGCGAAATTAGGTATAAATCGCCTATAATAATTAGCGAACGCAACAAATCGCTTTACGTCATCGGTACACGTACGGTAAATATACGTATCCTATTGATTCTAATTTACCACTAATTTCCTTTATTACAATCCTATCTTTTTGTATCGATTTTAACAGCTGATTATTATGTGCCAGTCACTCATATTTCAATACACACAAGCTAGCTCCGCTATCAACTAAAAGGCTAAGTTTCTGGTGATTACTTAAACAACAATTAATTTTAAAGAAGTTATTGTAACTATTTATAGAGTGTGTATTTTGTTGACGTTTAGGCACGAAAAAACTTGTTGTCATCGGCTGCGGAATTGCGCAAGTTTTCCGATGCACCGGATGCGTCCTCGTCACGTGTGGAGTGGAAGAGGCGCGGGCCGCCACCGCTGCCACGTGCCTGCTGACGCGAACCGTTTCTAGCGCCTCCACCACGACGATAGCTTGAATTGCTAACGCTAGCGTTAGTTCGTTGACCTCTGTTGCTACCATTTATGTTGCAGTTGTAATTGTTATTTTGGTAATTCGAATTGTACGAGGTGCACCCACGAAAACCCCGTCTGTAATTACCTCTACCGCGGCTACATACAACCGACTTAAACTGCATTACGTGCTCCTGTCGCTGTGGGGGCGACATGATATGCTCATCGAGGGCTGTCCTGATGGCGTCGGGGAGCAACGTAAACTGGCGCGAAGCTATGATGGTACTCAACCTCGGGTTGGAGAGCCCATCTGCGAATCGCTTGATCGCTGTTCTCTCGTTGAGAGGACGCAGTACCTCATACTTGGTGCTGTCCCCATCTGATTGAGCTAGTGTCAAATTCACAAACAGTTCTTCTAGCTCCGTCCCATAAACCTCGATAGACCTACGTCCCTGTCTCGTACTAAACAGTTGTGATTGTAAAGCTTCTGCTGATTTTTTCGGTAGCAAAAATTTCCTTATATCTTCTTCTAGGCTTTTCGCAGTCGAGTAGGAACCTTTTAGACGTAATTTCGCACTAGATGAAAGGCGAGTTTTTAAAACGAAGTCTATTAGTTGGTTCTGTGTCTCTGATGTAATTAGTGAGCTGTATAGTAAGATAGCGTCAATCAGCTATTGGGTAACCTGCTCCTGTCCGTTCATTATAGGCAAAATGGAAATGGCAGTACGTATGTCAAAAGACGTCGTCATTTTGTCAGTTTGTAGATTTGTCTGAGAACTAGAGTCTAACTTAGATAGCAAAGTTTGTATTTTCTTATAAACGCTCTGTATTTCATTAACTATTTGTTTATAATGTTCAATAGTGTCGGTACTATTTTTCGCTATTTCAACTTCACGGTTCAACTCTGTCACAATACTCTCTAATTTGCTATATTCACTATCGGCCTCTAATAACTTTTTACTGGCTATATCTTTCTTCCGTCTTTCTGGCCCGATCTTTACTAAATACTCTTTCAAATAATGTAACTTGTCATATAACTCTTGTAGCTTCTTAGAAATTATCTAATAAAATAAAATAATAGAAATATAATTATTACATACGCCTATGTTATTATACCCATTTCCTAAATGTATAAAGAACTGCAATTTAAATAAACTTACATTATAAAAGTACATCGGTACCGTAAGTAGGTCACGCACGCTGACATCGGACGATATTGCTGGCTCGGCGAGTTGTGCCTTGGCGTACGCGGCGCAGTGGTGACTGCCCGCGAGGTCGCGGGTTCGACTCCTTTGTAACCCGGCTGCTCCTCATCGGACCCGTACAGTTTATCTCCCGGCACCCAGCAACTATAATTCCTCGCATCTAGGCTTGAGGTACTGCGAGCGCCCAGCAGCTACAACCACCTTTTCGTTCTTCATGGTCTTCTATAATTTACGCCAGGGGACCTTCCTCTTCATAGCGTGATGTCATCTTCTTTTGTTAGTATTTCTTCTTAATTTTTCCGCACAAAAGCATTACCTTGATTCTTCTCTTTTCCTAAATTTGTGTCCTTCAAAGTTCTTATTTGTCTTCAGGAAAGATCCAGTAAGTTCGAGTAACAAGGGTCGCCATACTATATTAGGAGGGATGTAGGCGACAGAGTAAATGAGACGAGGATATTAGCGAAACATCTGTATTGTTCAGTGTCCAAATATAGAATGAATACAAATAATGAATTAAAGTAAATGTAGATTATTATTGCAAATCAAGCAATATGCAACATATGTAGCAGTCAATAACATTATGCTGCAGTCTAAGTATTAATGTAGTCTTTACACTTCATAGATATAGAAACTCATTATATTCACTAAGTTCCTTTGTAACTGTTTTTTTACTGTCATTTTATCTGTCTTCCAAAAACAGACGAAAGTATTTTTCTCAAAAATAAAATAATTATAATTTGTGTAAAAATGGTGTTTTATGTCCTCTGAAATATTATGGATTACCATACCAAAACTGGCAAAATTCTAAATTATTATACGTATTAAAAAAGTATCGTACAGCTGTAAAAACAGCACTTTTCGCATGGCTAGTACCCAAAAATAAGAAAAGGTATGCGAATTTTTAAAAATGGAGATGTAAATAGGCACATGAAATGAAAAAAATACCAAAAAGAATGTTTTATATTTATATTTATATTTTATCAGATTGCCAATGATATTATCTTATGTATGTATTTGCTTGAGCCAAAACTATCGTAATATATACATAAACTACTCGATACTTTTAGTATCGAACATCTGGCAACCCTAACCTACAAAACTTTTTTATCGCCATTTCATAATTGAATAACGTGTTTTAATTTTTTTTCAACCAAATAAATATAAGACACGTTAATTTTACATTTAAACGTTAAACATTTAATTATTATTTTTTATTTATGGCGTTTCACTTGTAGTATTTCGCCAGTATCAAGTGGTTTTGCTAAGTAAGTAGCATGAGATACACAGACAGCCCTAATCCTAAGACTAGGGTGCTGTGTACGGTGAAGGACTCCAGTAATATGATAGCAGCATTACTGAAGCCACCACGTGGCCGCTGCAAGTCATCAATAAATGACGGCTAAATGTCGTTTCAATTGTCCTATTAAAGTTTATTGTTCAGAGTCATTCACTGGATAATACACTATCAAAATTATACACTAAACACACTCGAATAAACTGAAAAACGAAAATTTTAACAAAAGCCTGTCCGCCATTGACGGATGCTAACAATCGACCATTAAACATTTAACATTAAAAATAAATAAACAATATGTCAAAGTCAAATTTGACATTACGCTTACGTGAATTTCGCTCTGGAGCATGGGCGCCGTTAGCGGAAGATGGCGGCGGTCATGACGCAATCCGTGACGTCACAATAGCTGCCGTAATCCCAATGACTGTGATTCAATGTTTTGGGGACTCAAAGTGATGTCAGCGCAAATCGGAACGCGGCCTGGATGATCTAAAATTAATAAAATTTCCGCCGCCAAAAAGAGACGATTTATTCAATGCGAATTCGTCATTTTCATTCAAGTAATATATTTAATTAATGATCTTTGAAAAACTTAATGTATGTAAGTATGTGACATGTATGTAAGATGTGTGTTTCAGGCCCATAATAATTTATTGCAGGGCCACTGTAGAGAGGTACTAATACAACCAACACTAAAAATTCGTTACACCACCAAGATCAATCAATCTTGAACTTTTTAAATGAAGAAAAAGCGCTGATGTACTAAAATAAATTGTCTATGCTACGAAAATGATGGACGATGGAATTTTTTCATTGCTCTTTTGTCTTTGATTGGACGTCGCGGGTTGTCGTGTCGCTACATTTTCTTGTTTCGTATTATTTTGAAATACACATGGTTACGAAAGAATACATGGGTTACTACTTCGTTTACGTTTGTAGAAACTGTTTTTGAATCAAGTGAATAATGTGTTATGCTGTGAATTGATACCGTGATAGTGCAGTTTTGGAGGTAAAATGCCCGCTTCCATTTGCGACCCAGTATCTAGCGCATTGCGTTTATCTCTAACTGCAGATGATTCTCAAACCTCATCGCTATTAGACACAAGACTATATGCAGCAGCGAAGAGTTCTCTCTTGTCTAAAATAGAATTTGAAGAATCTGGCGATTACCAGAGCAATGTTCTTGATGGACTGAAGTCTAAGTACGTGGTGATTCGACCTAAAAAACCAGTCCTCGACACTAAACTGCTGAAAAAAGAAGGGATTTCGAGCAATCAAACATCTGGTAAGCACAATAATTGTAAACATTAATCTCATTCATATCATTTTATTAGTGATCTACGTGTTTACTTTTACGTGCATGATAGAGTAAGTTAGAGGTTATATTTCTAAATGCCGTCAATATTTATCTGTAATATATATCGCGGTAGCGGGTCAAGTGGTAAATATATTATTCATATTATCCATGAGTTCTGATCTGACCAGTTAATCTGTTGCTTTTAGTGTTTCATTATTGTGTATTTATAGGTTATTATTTGTTTCCAGATGCAAGCAAGAATGGCGAGGATGGATTACCTAAGCCAAAACGGTTGTTATTCCCATTGGAGAAGGTGCAAATGGGGTGGCATACTTCATGGGCGGTTGGAGCTGGCATGCAGAATGTTGGCAACACCTGCTACCTGAACTCTACTCTTCAGGCATTGTTTCATGTACCTGCTTTTGCTAACTGGCTGATCTCTGAAGCAGTTCATGCTGAAAAATGTAATCAACAAGGTACGTTCTTGGATCAGATTTTGTGATTGGTTAAACACATCATTCTCTTGCAATAATTTATCTGTAATATTACCAAGTAGTGTTTGTGTTACAAAAATACATTCATAATATTTTATTAATCTGAAGTTATACAACTGCCTATTTCAAAAACAGATTAATATGATAAATAAAAAAAGAATAATTTGTTTGTAATTAATTTTTACTTTTTCAGAGGCATGTGTGATTTGTGGCATGCGCGCAACTCTCTTGGCTACTCAGAAGGGTGGTGGTGCACCCATTAAGCCTTGGCAGGTGTACTCCAAGCTTCGGCTTATCTGTCGTCACCTTACTCCTGGCAGGCAGGAAGATGCCCATGAGTTCCTTAGGTAACTATTTGGCCATTAACTTTTTTTAATATTGCTGAAAAAGGAAGTTTTTCATTATTCTTATCAAATAAGTAATGCATTTAATTGTAAGGAGATACTGGGCTGTCTCACACTCACAATAACTTGTTTGTTGATAGATTAACAAATTTATTTTAGTTAGGTTAGGTTAGGTTATTTGTTTGTTCACAATGTCTTATTTATTTAATTTTTTATTTTTATGTATTCAGAATACCAACAGCTATAATACAATTTAGTTGATACATAAATATGGTGACTACAGAGCCAATAACAGGTATTCGCAACTAAATGTCTATTGAGGAATGTCAGCATATCTTTAAAATTTTGCCTTATTCGTACCTTGATTTGTTTCTTAATCCTTACTTACCTTACTAATATTATAAATGCGAAAGTTTGTAAGTATGGATGTATGGATGGATGTTACACATACATACATACATACGTACATACCCTGGGTTAACAAAATGTCTTTTTCCTATGGGAAAATCTTATACAATGCGAGCGTAGCCGGGCAGACCACTAGTATTGAAATAAATAAATAGTATAGCATCTTATCTTATGCCTCTTAGCACAAGATATCGAGGTAAGTTTTTACAGTACTCTCTCTGTTTGACAGATGCAGAAATATATATTTTATTTATATTTCCAGATACCTGGTAGAAGCAATGGAAAAATGTTACCTAAATCGAATTCCGAACTCTGAAAAGCTGGAGCAGTACATCAAGGAAACCACTCCGCTCAACCAAATCTTGGGCGGCTACCTGCGCTCCACCGTGCGCTGTCTCGCCTGCCACCACCTCTCTACCACTTACCAGCATTTTCAGGTATTTATTCAACAACCCTGCCTGCCTTTGATCTAGCCTTATATATTATAGTAATAATAACTGGATACAGAAAGCAAAAAATTGAAAAGGCTGGAAGGAGTTTCAGGAGGCTTTTACCCGGATGGTATCCAAACTAGAATAATTAACATACTAACCTAGATTAAGAATAAAAACTAACAGCACTGTATTTAATTCTCTCATTTTTTTTTTAGTTTTTAGTTTGGAAATAATAAAAGCTTTATGGGGAAACTTCTTCAGTTCACAGCTTTATTATTATAGTAATACAGCCTTATGGCGCGGCCTGTGCAACTCATATAGGCGTAAATACTATTTTATTATTAAACAATACGTGACAAAGTTTCCATTTTTACATGAGTATTTCCCTTTTAAATAAATATGAATGGCGTAATATTAATAGTTCTCGCACCAAATACATGATGTTGAACTCTAAGAACTTCAGAGCGTATAAGCGAACAATGACGACCGACTGAAGATAAGATGTTAAATCATATTTATTTAAAAAGAATAGATTTGATTATATTATTTCATAATGTCTTAATTTTGATCAAATCACAAGTGTATTATACTTTATTTTATAGCGCAATGACAAATTGTGTGTTTTACTTTACACTAAAACTTAGTTAAAAATATGTGGTTGTTTGCTTTCAGGACTTGTTACTTGACATCAGGAAGCACTCAACATTGGATGAAGCATTGGATTCCTTTTTCTCCAGAGAAAGACTAGAAGACTTAGGTTACAAGTGTGAAGCATGTAATAAAAAGGTATGATGATACTACAAATAATAAAGCGCGCGCGCGCTCTTTACAATTTTTTTTATCTATACATTTTTATTTTATTGTTCAAGTAACCTAGTTGCCCATGTATTATTACTGTGCAAAAAATTATGATGGTTAAACAAACCAACAAGATGCACACTCACATTTATATGAATATGGCTGGTAGAGTGTCGCCGATATGACGGCGACGTCGATGTCTGTACAAACACTACGACCACACCATAATATGCTAATGAGATTTCGAATTCATAATCACTGTTATGGCCAAAGAAAACATCACAAGGAATGATTGCTTACGTACAATGGTCCTGAATCCTATAAGCATTTAGTGAAAACATTTAATCACAAAATTTCCTATTAATTATTAGGCCACTGTAAATCATATTAAAATCAGATTTATAGGAATAATCGCCTCGCGCCTGTGTATAGCATCCACGGAGTGTCTGAGAAAGAAAATAGCGCATTCAAGGTCAGGTCGCCGCGCGCGCCTATACTTCGTGAACTCAATAACAATTGACTGCGTTAAGTAGTAACGAAAAAGAAAATTATGAATGACAGATAGATTTTAGGTATCATCATCATCGTGTGGGTTGTAAGGTCGACAACCGACCTCACTAACCCTGGTGACCCCTGGTGGTAGTTTTAAAGAGCCGCCAAAGGTCACTGACTTGGCTCGTATAACGACTATATAGTAGCCGGGACCAACGGCTTAACGTGCCTTCCGAAGCACGGAATCATCTTTCTTTTCGGTCAATTAGGCGATTCAGCCTGCAATGTCCTAACCAAACTGAGGAAAGTCTCACAAAGAGATTTTTGCTTGACAGTGTCCCCACCTGGAATCGAACCCAATAAGCGAAATTCAGACATTTTCATGTTTAATTTATTTTATTTTACTTTATTTGGAAAACTTACAGCTAAATAATACAAACAGGGGATATAAAAGTAGATTCACACAAAGCCATTAACAAGTTTTCGCCTATAGAACGTTTGTAGGTCCGCCAATGCAAAAAAAAGTAGCCAGATGGAAGTTAAATAAAGTAAGATAGTATAATACAAATAAACGTTCCAGTGAGTATGATACTAACGGTAAGTATTACAGTAGTTATGATTAAAAATAATTTAACTACTTGTATCCTAATGTTAATCAGATGGGTCGTTGCCAAAAAAAACATCATTAAACAAACGCCTTACATTTTCCCGTTTAGAAAAGAATAGGTCAAGTGTTTTAGAGTAGGAATCGTTAAACTTTTTGGTTACTCGCCAGAAAAAGGTGTTTTTTCTGTAATTAGTTCGTGTGAAGGGAAGGTATAGTTTGAGATCTGTGCATCTTCTACTCCTGTTGGTGATAGGGACACTTAAGTTTTATGGATGAGAGCAGATCAGACACGTCGAGTTTACCTGAAAGAATGTCAAAAGATCTGCAGAATCTCTGCGCAGACTAAGAGGCAGCATATGGTGGTTAAAAATCACTCTTCACACTAGAAACGATTTTTGAACTCAAAATTGGCTCAATACTCAATACATCGCTAATTATGTATATAAATGTATGCTCTGTTGGCAACTTAATAAATAAAATAGAATCAATCTGAATTAATAACTTTTTTCGATTTTGTCGCTTAATTCAATATTTTATCGTTTAATGTTGATAGATATAACAGCGTGTGTTGTGCGCAGGTGTCGGCGACGAAGCAGTTCCTGGTGGAGCGCGCGCCGGCCGTGCTGTGCGTGGCGCTGAAGCGGTTCTCGCTGGCGGGCGGCAAGCTGTCCAAGCACGTGCAGTTCCGCAAGAAGATCTGCCTCAACAAGTACCTGCACCACAAGACGCACCAGGCACTGGTATGTTGCTGCTTCTTCAATTTGTGTTAGCTTGAGACGGAGACATGGCGCACTAACAATACAAGTCTTGACTCTGTTAATAAAAACATTTGTTTTTACCATAAAACTGATACTAGGATAAAAACCCTATATAAAAAAAATATTATCAGCAAGAAGAAGCAAAAATTAAAACAAAAAAAACAAACCGCGCGAATGAGACATATATAATAGGTCTCATTCGCTAGGTATTATATATGTATTTTCACATCAACTAAGAACTTCGGGGGAGTAACGTTTGCGAGGCGGCGATGGTTTGGCTGATTCAGCCAGACTGTGAAACTGCTATATGCTCTGACTTGTCAATGACTGCAATGTGCAATAGTAACCAAAAAATCTCAAATTAAAGCCTATGTGAAATCTAGGGTATACCTCCAGTTTGTAGATTATCTGATACCTTATAATTTCAGCCTTATAAGTTATTTAAGCAAATCTTTAATTTTACAGACATACAAACTAGTGAGTCTAGTGACGCACCTCGGTCCGTCCCAGAACTGCGGGCACTACACGGCCATCGGGCAGGCTCCCAACGGCAACTACTACCAGTTCGACGACAGCTGCGTGCGCCCGCTGCCGCTGTCCGCCGTGCTGGGCACCAACGCGTATATCATGTTCTTCGAGCGCGACTCGGGCGACGAGCCGGCCCACGCCAACGTGCACCACGCCCACCCCGCCCCCTCCACCTCCAGCGTGGTG